>JACXGM010031874.1:0-12818 GCA_016801145.1 Umbra pygmaea
TTCTTGTTGTGTGTCTGACAATCTACCGTTTAGATACGAATGATTAAAACATGCTAATAATGGACCTCTTAATATGTCAAAAAACGTTTGGTATACCTCTACTGGGATGCCATCCAGTCCGGGAGTTTTTCCATGTTTAAATGTTTTGATAGCTTCAAGCATTTCCTCTTCAGTAATTAGTCCTTCGCATGAGTCTCTTCTGATTAAGGATGGTTTGTTTAGTTATAACATGTTTTTTCTTAATTGCATCAATTACACAAACCATTGCCTATCACAATAAAACAAAAACATTGTTCCAATAAAACAAGTCATGACATATTACAAGTAAATCAACGTATGTAGAATTTAATAGTGTATTTTATTGTAGTACATTCTGGTAAATTATACCTTTACAGCCAAAGCAAACCTCTGTGTTGTCTACAGGTCTTGCACTCGCAACGCCTGAATGACGCCTGAATGACGCCTCTCAAGCCCTGGGCCATCATCAGCTCATCAGGGGCCATATCTTCTGGGCACTGCACATGTATGGCAGGAATTGCTAAAACATGCACACATGTTGCAGCTTTGCTTTTTAAGTTAGAAGCAGTTGTCAGATGCAGAGAGACAACAACCGTGACTGGCCAACCTGCGTACTGGATGATACCAAATAATATCAACCTGCTACTGCATGGGGAAGACAAAATGAGGAGAATGGGAGAACACAGTATCAACTGCGAAACATGAAACATCATTGTGACATGCAAATTAGTGAGTTCGGTTTCATCATAAACCCTAAGTTTCCTCAAGTTGGCGCATCGCCAGATGGATTAGTGCAGTGTACCTGCTGTGGAAAAGGCTGCATCGAGATAAAGTGCCCATACAAGTACAGTAACAGCACTGTGGAGGAAGCATGTAGCAGCTGTGCCAAAGACTTCTGTCTGGAAGTTGTGGGTGGTGAGCTTCAGCTAAAGAAGGGAAGTCCATACTACAAGCAAGTACAGAAACAAATGTTTGTGGCTGATGCAGAGTACTGTGATTTTATTTTGTGGACTTTAAGACTGCGCTGTGTTGCGTGTTGCACCTGACCCACAGCTCTGGAATGCTGTTCTTAAAAAGGCATTATTTAAAAGGCAAGTTATTAAACTTGGTATCTATGGTTGGAATGAGGTGAAAAGGGGGCCTGTAGTTTTTGATCAATATCGACCATGTGGGGGTGCTATAATAGAAAATTATTTGAAATTCTCATCACAATGAGATAACCAGGGCCCGTATTCATAAAGATTCTAAGAATCCTCTTAGAAAACTGTTTGTAAGAAATTGTTAATTTCTTACTTACTGAGCATTCTAAGTCTACGTATTGATCTCCCATGTATTGACCCATATTTGTGTTCTGTTTTCTCGAGCTGCCTACGATTCTGTACTTCTGCCCTTTCTGCCTGTTGACGAAATATTGCCTGTTTCTACTATCCTACGAGTTTGGATCCTGATTGTGTGCCTTTGCCAGAGACCTTACGTGTACCAACCCCAGCCTGTGGACTATCGACCCTGCTCCTGCCTCTCGTCCTTAAACCGTATTCATCAGTACCTGGTTGTCTGTATTCCACAAGTTTGTGGTTATTATTCTATTACTATTACCAACTGCTTTATTATCTCTGGAGTTACGCATCAAATAAAAGGCCTCTGATTTTACTTCCTTGTCTGAGAGCGTTATATTAAGATGCTTTCTGAATTACTTTTTTCTTTACTATGATTTTTTTTTCATTTTAAGAGTAAACGCCCACATTTCTAAGAATTTTCTTAGAATTTTCTCACTAGGAGCTACTCTTTGCATTAAGATTCTTTATGAATACGGGCCCAGGTCTATTAGACCTTACACAGTATGCCTATGAGGCCATTCCTCATTTGGCATTCTTCTTGCTTGGACCCCTTAATTGCTGCCTGCAGCTATATTTTCAATTGCTATTGTTTGATTGGTTCAAAGGAAATGTCTTTAAAAACAAGTATGGTTTTAGTCCAAGGGATAGGCTAACTTCCTTTTGGCCTTGCTATATGTGTCTGATTCACTTGTGTTAAAATGAACAAGTCACACCCTGTGCTGACAGACAATGAGCAATCACAAACACACACACATATATCAACAGAGTACATTCATTGTCTGAATGCAGGTTTTTAACCACAATTTTAACTAAAAGTGCTTCTGATGAAAAGTTAATATAAATCATATGAAAATCCCCAAAAGAAAAAAAAAAATATATATATATAAATCATATGAACATAACTTCATTGGAACTATATATTTGTACACTTAGTGGTTATAGCTGTTGTTTGGACAGAGAGAGAACAAAATGTTGGTTAAGTCAAGGCTGATTAGCTCAACGTTCTTAGTGTAAATCAATGCACAACATGCAGATAGGAAGTGACAAAGTAGTGTGTGTGTAGAGGATATCCTTTTGAGAAGTCTCTTTTGAAATGTGTTGCAGCTGCTTATACAGTACATTTGCATGCATTACATACAGTATATATGGGGATGGACAAAAAAATAAAAGCATCATATGGTGAATGACTTTTAAATTGAAGTAACTGGATCACAATTATAAATGCAGCGTTAGAGGTCACAATAGGTTTATTGCCAATTATCATTACATCCAGGACTAGCCAAAAGTTTGGACACACCTACACATTCAAGGGTGTTGCATATTTAACTTTTTTTCCACATTGTTGAACAATGGTGACATCAAAACTATGAAATAATACATATGGAATTATGTGTTCCTTGATAGAGTTAAACAAAATAAAATATAGTCTCAGGAAAAAGTATGTGAAAACTCTGGAATTAACTGGTTATCTGCATAAATTGGTCATACAATTTTTATGTTGAACAGTAGAGTATAATGGAGAGAACGCAGGAGATGATCACAGGAATTCACAATACTTACTTTACCTTAAAGAAACAAACAATTGGCTCCATATCATGGGTGACAGTAAAGCCCAAAATAACAAAACCTTTATGCCTACATTGCTACAAACACTGACTGTACATTAACGTAGTACAAAACGGGATGAGAAATGGCTGATTAAACATTTTGAAACTTTTTGAACAGCAAACAAAAAAGGTCAGAAATCAAGTCATTGTCCGGGAGAACTGCAAACATAATGTTGAGAAGTAGATTCTATATAATCATGTTTAAATACAGTTTGAACAGTTTATAATTGTATTGCTAGATGAGAGAGTTGTATAGCTATAGTTTGAGGCCTGTTGGGGGATTCTAAGATATGTTAGACAGCAAGTGAGTGAAGAGGAGAGAGAGCTCTTACAGTTCTTATATTATAACATCAGAATAAGCTGTAGCTTATGGTTTAGGACTTAGCTTAGCTTATAACTCTGTCATATATTAGACTGCTTATAACTATATAATATATTGTAGGTTAGACTGTAATTCCATCACAGGTCTAATACATGTGGATGCCATTCAGACTAATAAACAACTAAAGATCAAGTCCGGAATCTTGGTGTGATTCTGGAGTCAGACCTTAGCTTCAGTAATCATGTTAAAGCAATAACTAAATCAGCATATTATCATCTTAAAAAAATCTCAAGAATTAGATGCTTTGTTTCCAGACGAGCGTTAGAGAAACTTGTTTATGCTTTCATCACCAGCAGGGTGGATTATTGTAATGGCCTCCTCACTGGTCTTCCCAAAAAGACCATAAGACAGCTACAGCTCATACAGAATGCTGCGGCCAGGATTCTAAGCAGAACCAGGAAATATGAGCATATCACGCCAGTCCGCAAGTCTCTACACTGGCTCCCAGTCACATTTAGGATAGACTTTAAAGTATTATTACTGGTATATAAATCACTCAATGGCCTAGGACCTAAATACATTGCAGATATGCTCATTGAATATAAACCCAACAGACCACTCAGATCATCAGGATTACATCAGCTAGAGACACCAAGGATTCAGACAAAACGCGGAGTATCTGCTTTTAGCTACTATGCCAGCTGCAGCTGGAACCAGCTCCCAGAGGAGATCAGATGTGCTCCAACAGTAGTCACCAATCCAGACTCAAAACACATCTGTTTAGCTACGCTTTTACTAAATGAACTCTGTGCTAAGTCCAAACCGATTGCACTATATTTTATATGGTTCGTTCAGTCTCTTTTATTTCTTAAACTATACTATTTTTCTAACTGTTTCACTTTTATTTTATTTGCTTTAATTTTATTTGTTTAAAATGTTTGGTAACACTTTATTTTGAGAGTCCATCTCTAGATGCTCTACATATTATCTGCATACTGTCAACAACATTTTAACAAACTATCTACTAACCCTAACCCTAATCCTAACCTTAACCATTCCAATAAAACATATTCTAAACTTACCCCTACCCTTAAAATACACATTTAGTTGCTTATCAACAGATGGTTTGTTGATAGTTTGTTGATAGTCATATCATCAACAAACTATCTGTAGAGCACATACAGATGGAATGTCAGACTCTCCAAATAAAGTGTAACCAAATGTTTATGTTTTCCTGTTTATATAAAGCACATTGAATTGCCATTGTGTATGAAATGTGCTATATAAATAAACTTACCTTGCCTTGCCTAATAGAACCGGATATTTTATTGACAGGACACTAGACAGATAAGGGTTACTGAGTTATTTGAATAACAACTAGCGAGGCCTGATTGATTAGATGCTAGACAGAAGTTAAGGTGAACAGCACATGTGCTCGCATGAGACAGTCACGATTCTGAGGAGATTCTTCTAGGTGTGCGAACAAAAAAGCCTATTTAAAGTCTATATAAACCAGTTCCATATGGTCATTCGGGGAATTTTTTCCAACACATCTTGAGTGCCTTGTTATGAGATGACCCTGTAACCATAACGAGAAGTACTTTATTAAACATTCTATAATAAACCGAAACCTGACTCCTGAAACCATAATTTCAACAAAGATCTTGCCAAGTCTTAACATACCATCTAACAATAACAAATAAGCAATCAATTAGGTCCTGATATACACCTGCCATGGCCTGAGTCATGACAGTTTGTTTAAACTAATAACACAAAAATCATAGTGTTCTTTTGAATATATTGAATACATCATTTAAACTTTCACAGTGCAGGGTGTAATACTGTAAGTATGTGAACCTCTAGGCCAGTGGTTCCCAACCCTCACCTCGGGGACCCCCAGACAGTCCATGTTTTTGTTTTATCCCTGAAATGGCACATCTGATTTAATTAGTCAAAGGCTTAATGTGTAGTTGACTAATTTAATCAGTTGTGTAATTTCAGGGTGAAAACAAAAATATGGCCTGTCTGGGGGTCCCCAAAGTGAGGATTGGGAACCACTGCTGTAGGCTAATTACTTCTCCAAAAGCAAACTGCAGCCAGGAATCAGCTAACCTGTAGTCCAAAGTATGATTTTAAATAGTAGGTGTTGTTGAGAACTGTCCTGCTCAATGAAACTATTAACAAACTACAATATATTTTTGCTATCCACAAGAATGATGATGTGAACCATGCCTCCAACCAGAGATCTCAGAAGACCAAAGATTAGGAATTGTTAACTTTTATACAGCTGCAAAGGGTTACAAAACTCACTTTAAATTCCTTGACATTCATCAGCCATTAAGCACAATTGTTTATGAATGGAGAATGTTCACATTGTTCATCCAACCACGTTGCCCAGCCGCCGATACTTTTCGCATTGCAAATCCAACATGGAAGCCTTTAGTCGGATCATGCACGGGATGATTATGTTCACCAACTATACTTCCACGATTGAACCCACAGGATCCTGATCTGGACACAAGGAGTCACTGGGGATTGGGCGCCTGTGGGTTAAATCGCAGAAGTATAGATGTTGAACATAATCATCCCATACATGATCTGACTAAAGGCTTCCATGGTGGGTGAACAGTGCGAAAATAATTTGTGGGTCGAGCGACATGTGGTTGGATGAACCATGTGCTTGCCACTCATCGTCCCACAGATCTGTCAAGGATGTGCAGAGCTGCCGACAAGACAGGATTAGAGAGGGAATTGGGAAGGGCAGAAAATGGGGAATAATCCAAAAATAAAATATAAAAATATAAAAGGTATATAACATTTTACATTTTAGACATTCAACAAACACTGACAAATTGTATTTTACTCATTTTAGGTAACTGCCATGTTAATAAACCAAATGAAGAAATTCTGCTGTGCGGAGTTGCTTAAACATCAGCCTGTGAGTCAGCAGAGCCTCCCACAAACATTTCAGGGACCTTTGTCCTTTCTGCATGAAGAAGCCTCTGTTGTCAAAAACGAACCAATCTGCCCAAGAGACAGAATGACTATAACTGAGATGTTTCATATCATCAACACATGCTGGGCTATTTAAAAATCAATGAGTGTGGTAGGGATTCTCAGGGGAGTAGACAGGATGTTTGTGAATCTGAGTTGTGTTTCAGACCTGTAAATCAATCACTATGAGTTAGATTAATAATCAAGTCAAAAAAACATGTGTACCAAATCCATGCAGTTAGCAAGTTATATTACTTTTTAATTTGGGCTAAACCCCCTGGTGTCCTAAAATCTTAGAAACAGCCCTTACATTTATTCAAAAGTACACACATTAAATCCAGTTGTTTTAATCTATTGACCTAGACACCCCCCATCATATTCATATTGGTCACCATTGGCCACCTTGTCTTGGCCAGGTCACACAATTGCAAATGAGAACTTCAATCAATTGATTAACCTGTTTCAATAAAGGTGAAATAAAATAAAAATAAAAAAATATATCATATAAAAACTAAAGTCAGCAAAAATAATTACAGCTAGCTTTTAACATGTATTATACTTTGTCATTTTGTATGTAATTTCTGTTTTTCATTGCTTTTCCCTAATTTCTGCAGGCATGGCAACAAGTAGTTTCATGAAGAGACATCGCCTAAGATAAGATGTCAACATACCAGCACAGGAAACCTCACACAGAAGTGTGGTTGTTCTTGTTGACGTCTTCAACTTCAACACTGTTGAGAAACACGATAAGCCGTCAAACTGTCAAATATGTTCATCTGTTGGTGATTTTGCTAAGCATTCTGAAATCTTTATAAAATGCATATGAATCTTTTACTGATAATTGGCATTATAACTGATTTCATGGCAATTACATGCTGAAATTACATCTATTCGTCTAATTGTATGTAATATGTAATAAGTGTATTCATTCATAACTGTTTTTATTAGGTATATGGTCAGCCATGATAGCAATGTGATAGAAAATATGTTAAAATATACAAATATGTTAAATACCACATGAAACTTTTAAATTATACAAATTAGATTCTTAACATAAACTGACAAAAGCATTGCATGTGGTAATCTCTCCCTAAACAGTATACTGCACTGCTTGATTATTATGAAAACAAGTCAGCATTGTGCCTCACCCAGAAATATACATATTTTACATACAGAGGTTCTGCAGATTTGACTGGATTTTTAGTCTGTCACGTTAAGAACTTGAGCTTGAGCTTACTCAGGCTATTTTGGCAAATGCTACTCTTTAATAATAATAATAATAATAATAATAGTAGTAATAATAATAACAATAATAATACAATTATTTATACATTTATCTTATATAGTGCTTTTCATAAAATTGCAAGGCGATTTAAGAGGAAAGCAACAATCTAACCATAAGTATACAATAATATCATTGGATTTCAACCGGTGGATGGAGAAGTCTTTAAATACTGCATCCTACACAGAAGCTCTTCACACTGCCCAAGGTTATGGTATCCTCTCTTCTTATACTGCTAGACCTAACCTTTTTATTTCAACAATCATATCCTGTACTCACCACCTCAGGGCTGGGCATGTCTGCACAATGCACTTGGGTTGCATTTTATCTGGTAGGCAACTCCTACAAACTAGTGTTGTTTTTGGCTGCCTGTTTTAATTTTATTTTTAGTCCAGTCTTTGTGTCAAGCTGTCATTTAAGTTTTTATTAGTTTTAGTCACATTCATACTATTAATAGTCTTGTCAAGTTTCAGTCGACTAAATGTCTGAGCATTTTAGTCTTATTTTAGTCAGAATTATCCATTACTATTTTAGTCTAGTTTTTGTCAATGAAAATTGTATTTTAGTCTCTTTTTAGTAATGCAATTGTATTTAACCCAGTCAATATATTGTAAGTACCTAGTAAAATAGACAAAAATGTTGCCAGGGACGGCCATCGGTCCCTTCCTCTGTCAGATTTAGTTTAGTTTGTTGTTGTTTACACTAACTCACCGTAGCTGCATCTTCTGAATAATACTGCAAATTGGGCTTGAGGGACCTGATGCAGCCCCTGAAGTGAGACACAGGAACCTAGGGGTGGGTGATACTGCAAAATTTGGATTTGATCCGATACAAAGTAATACAATATCAATACCGATACAATACTTTTTATTATTAAAAGTGGCTTATGTACGTTCACGTACGCTGCACCCTGTATACCTGTTTTTATTAGAGGTCTAAACCCGAAGGGGCTGGGAACTGTTGTTGCAAAGCAACGTGGTTCACAGCTCCAGCAGGGCTGTGGAACCCTATTGTTTTCCTAAGGATTCTTATTAGGGGTCCAAGCCTGAAGGGGCTGGGAACCGTCGTTACAAAGCAACGCGTTTCACAGCTCCAGCAGGGCTGTGGAACCCTATTGTTTTCCTAAGGATACTTATTAGGGGTCCAAACCCGAAGGGGCTGGGAACCGTCGTTGCAAAGCAACGCTGTTCACAGCTCCAGCAGGGCTGTGGAACCCTATTGTTTTCCTAAGGATTCTTATTAGGATTTCTTATTGAATTTTGTCAAAAAAGTACTTTTGCTAACTAGTCCTAGGTTTTTCGCCCGATCGGAACAAAACCAGTGCAGAAATGTTCTCTGGAGTCCGAGTATTAATCATTATTGAAAAAAAGTTGAAATTTCATTTCACCGTCACTAGTGGGCGCAAAATAAACGTTGTGGGAGGAGCCTTTTTTACTAAAATAAAAAATAGTGCCGATCGAACACTAGGTGGCGCTGTAACATAAAAAAATCATAAAAAGTGCTATGACAGCCTGACCGTTAGTCCGATTGACTTGAAATTTGGTGTGTAGTGACTCGGTCAAAGGTGCCATGTGTGACTATGAGGACATTGGTGTTTTAAAAAAAACATGGCCGCCATTGACCAATGAAGTTTAAGCACCTATGAGACAAGGGTAATGGAGGCCGAACGGAACAAAACTCGGTGGGCATGTTCAACTCAAGGCCAAAGAGGTCTGTAAGAATTTTGAAAGAAATTGGCCAGTAGTTGGCCTATAGGTGGCACTACAGCGATCAAATGTATGAAATCGCTCATAACTCCTAGACTATAAGGCATAGACTCAAGTGTCTTATATCATTGGAAAGCTGGACTCCTGATGAACAAATGTCTATCTTCCATTTCATTTCCACCATGACAGATTTTCCGCCATGACAGATTTTGAATATTGTCAAAAAACTACTTTCGCAAAATAGTCCTAGGTTTTTCGCCCGATCGGAACCAAACCAGTGCAGAAATGTTCTCTGGAGTCTGAATATTAATAATTATTAAAAAAAGTTGACATTTTTATTCATGGTCACTAAGTGGCGCAAAATGAACGCTGTGGGAGGAGCCTATTTTACTAAAATGGCTATAAATCAAGAAGTTAATGAGATAACTTCACCAAAGTCGATACACTTGTGAATGAGTTCATTCAGTGGTCAATGTAAAAAAATTGTGCAGATTGAGCACTAGGTGGCGCTGTAACAAAAAGAAAAAGGGCTATGCCCACCTGACCGTTAGTCCAATTGACTTGAAAATTGGTATGCAATGTCTTGGTCCAATGTGCCATGTATGTCTATGATACATTAGTGTATTTCAAAAATCATGGCAGCCATTGACCAATGAAGTTTGAGCACAAAGTATTTTGAAAGAAATCCGCCACTAGTAGGCGCTAATGAGATTTTTGGCTTTATAATCACATGGTGTTACACACATCCACACAATGGCCCTTATTTATGAAACGTGCGTACGACCTAAAACAGGCGTACGACGGGCATACGCCGATTCCTACGCAAGGCAAGGGATTTATCAATTTGAACGTGATCGTAGGCTGCGATAAAATCTCACGTCTGGTCTGACTTCGTGTACGCAAATTCTCTAGTGTGACTAGCGGTGTTCATGGTATAACCACCCGGTTCAGTGAATTGTTGAACCAGCAATCATTGATGAATATGTCTGTATCGCAACTACCCCATATTGCAAATTACATTTCAGGAATACGAATTAATTATATACAGCACATTGCTATTAAGTGGTTTGTTTTTTCCCTTTCACTTCGCGGTGGCCTATAACATGAGGTTAGAAATTAGGCAAACAACTAATTGAATCAAATAATATATATATATATTATTTAAACAAGCGCTTTGGCAGTCCTGTAGTCGAAGCGATCGCAGATCTGGAGGACCTTAATTCGCGCTCTCAACATTGGGACCTTTCAGCAGGAGATCAGGGACAGGTCTGGTATATATCACAGCCAACAATAGTCGAAGTATGCCAGCAGTTTTAGCAGCTATGAAGTCCCTTCCTGCCTGGTATATTCAAACTATGATTAAAATACAATTTTATGAGATTGCTGGGTTTCCAATTGGGGCAAATTGGGCGATTGATTGTACTGCGTCTTTAGCCACCATCGATGAATGATTACGCATTTATCAATCACAAAAACTTTAATTCAATCAACCTTCAGATCTTATGTGATGCCAGGATGTTTGTTCTGAATATGGTAGCCCGGTGGCCAGGTGGGACGCGCGTCTTTATTTTTCTAAACTCCAGCATTGGAACAAGGCAACAGGGCGCACTGCATGGTTGGAGTCATCTCCTCAGTGAGTTACGCCCTCGTACAATTATTATAATAGTTCTACGTAGTTCTTTGGTGAAATGGGATGTGATTCCTCTTGGTGAAAAAGGTTATGCCCTGACTGAGTACCTTATAACACCGCTTGCAAATCCGCTTGCAAATCCGAAACAAGCAGGAACGCAGGTTCAATAGTGCACACACACGCACACGAACCACAGAGTGATGTATAGGTTTGCTCTAGGGCAGGTGGCTTTGTCTTGGGTAAGCGGAGTGGGGTGGGGGACTGCTATACGCACCAGAGCAGGCTTGTAACATAATTATGGCATGCGGGGTTCTCCACGATATTCCGCTGGAGAACGGTGCCATTCAATGAAGATCAGAGGCCACATCAGCCAGCTCTCTACAAAGGAAACAGGATTTTATTCTGAGCTTCTATTATAGTAAGCGCTATATTGGGTAAGAAAGCTACTTAAAAAATACAACGTGGAATGTTTAGTGAAAATAATTTATTTGAAATATACTTCAGGTTCTCGTTAATCGCTTTCAATGACTATAGCAATAACCTCAGTCAACACCGCATTTTACTTGAACAATCAACGCCTGATTTTACGCTTCGAAATAAAACCAAGCGGTTGGCCTGCACCTGAGACCTGAGCGTCTTTATTTTATCTCAGAGAAAATCATTTTCTTTGCCGGATTTCGCTTATCCATGTCGTAAATTCTAATGGGCGAGTCCTCTAATCAATGCATATTTGTGGGCGTGTTATTTAAATTACGATGGTTTTCAACCGTCTGATTTATCAACAGCCGCTCATTCTTACGCTGGAATTGCAGTGATACGAAAGTTTTGTAAATCACACGTGAGTCTAGTCGTAAGATGATTTCTGCGCTCAGATCTACACTGGTTTCTACACACGTTTGATAAATGAGGGCCAATAAGATTATCATTTCATAGATCTCCTCATCTCATGCTTAACAAATTTGCCTCTTGAACCACTGCTGTCAATCAAGTTCTTCATTATATATACATTAATGTATTAAAAACCTACTTTTGTGAACTATTCCTAGGTTTTTCGCCTTTTCCATCTATTATTTCAGAAGTTAAAAGCTTACTATATAAAACGTAAAGTATTTAATGCTTATGTGATTAAGGGATTTAAATGCTTGAACACTGATAAATGTAGTGCTGAAAACCTATTGTAAATGTACTGATTATTATTATTAGGTGTTCAAGCACGAAGTGCTGAAAACTTATTGTAATTGTAATGATTTTTATTAGGTGTTCAAGCACGAAGTGCTGAAAACCTATTGTTATTGTACTGATTTTTATTATTAGGGTTTCAAGCATGTAGTGCTTAAACCCTATTGTAATTGTACTGATTTTTATTATTAGTATTATTAGGGTTTCAAGCACGAAGTGCTGAAAACCTATTGTAATTGTACAGATTTTTATTATTATTATTAGGTGTTCAAGCACGAAGTGCTGAAAACCTATTGTTATTGTACTGATTTTTATTATTAGGGTTTCAAGCATGTAGTGCTTAAACCCATTGTAATTGTACAGATTTTTATTATTATTAGGTTTTCAAGCATGTAGTGCTTAAACCCTATTGTAATTGTACTGATTTTTATTATTATTAAGTGTTCTTGCCTTTGGCAAGGAACACATACTATTATCCGACATATATAATATTATTAAGTGTTCTTGCCTTTGGCAAGGAACACATACTATTATCCGCCATATATATTATTATTATTAAGTGTTCTTGCCTTTGGCAAGGAACACATACTATTATCCGACATATATATTATTAAGTGTTCTTGCCTTTGGCAAGGAACACATACTATTATCCGACATATATATTATTAAGTGTTCTTGCCTTTGGCAAGGAACACATACTATTATCCGACATATATATTATTAAGTGTTCTTGCCTTTGGCAA
>JACXGM010031875.1:0-12823 GCA_016801145.1 Umbra pygmaea
TAAAAAACCCCCCCCCCCCCCACACACACACACACAAACACAGCCACGCTAGTGGCAGAACACACATTTCTACCTAAAAGTACAACCAATACACTGCAAATGTTTGAAAAAAATAATGTTTACATGATCAAAGTCAAGTCACAGTCAAAGTCAAAGATGAGATGGAATAAAATAAGCATTATGACATGGCTACTGTATATGACAGCAGAGGTCTGACATAACATTCAGCACTATTAAAAAAAACAAATTCTAAAACAAATATTATGTGTATTTGATTCATTTTCAAAAGGTACAGTATGAAAGCATTTTAATACAGTTCGACCAGACATTTGGTGTCTTGTAACTTTTGTGCATTGGAAAATAGCATTCATGTTAATGGAGGCAAAGTAATTTATTTGAAGGAATGGAATATTTCAAATTTGTCATGCAAAGAAATTCATATAGAGCAAAAACAAATACAAAAACATCTTTCATTTTTAGGTAATTTTTGTAGAATACACGTGAAGAAATGAACGCCTAGGCTGCCTTCAACCAAAAATACACTAGGATGACTTTGAAGACCAAAACATAAAACTGTTAGTTTAATAGATGCACACTCAACCGTACACTAACGCAGTACACCACAGACTGAGTATGTTTACAACATATACAGCAGATTCAACCTTCCCATGACTGTAACTCACTGCACCTTGACATAGTGCGACACAGATAGTTAGCCGCTCTAGATAATAGGTTAAACCTCCAAAGAATGTAAACTTGGGACACAACGCTGTGCCAAGTAAAGATGAGTACGCAATGGTATGCCAAGTGAAGATGAGTACTACATACAGTATATGCAGTCACACTAAATATTGGATGCTAAACAACATAGTATCCACTTACAACAAACAATGAAGCACACCTTGTCTGGGCAGAAAAGGAACTAAATAGGATACATGATTAACATCAAACACAAACCGGTGAGGATAATTACTAATACCAGACAGGTGTGCTATTCCCTACCTAAGATTCCAAAATAACATAAAATGTAGACATGAATTTAAATGTACAGGAGATGGTGCCATAGTCCCATAAATGCAGACATCTAGCATATATATATATTTCTATATTTATGTACACATTAGTTTTATGCACATCCACATGCTTGTCCAAATGGGGGTTGTGACAGGTCTGACAGTAGCTCTAATATTAATTCTTTAATGGTAGTGAGGGGAACGATGAACTCAAGTTTCAAAGTATTTGTTGTTCGTTGGCGCCAAATGAGGTACAGGCTTTTATTGCAACCAGAGAGAAATACAAGCTTGAGTACATGTTGAGAGTGGGTGATGCTCTGGAGATTAGTGCACTTAGGCATGATGGGGTTTTGCCGAGTACGGCAGCCATAATGTAGAGGTTGTAGGGGTGGGTGTTATATTGGGTGTTGGTGACAAAACAAATGGTGCTGTGGTAGACTACATCTAATTTCCTAAGGAGAGAGTTTGAAGCAGTTGTATGAATCCTCTTTTGGAGGTTTGTTAACACATTGTCCAATGTAGGGCCAGATGTATATAAAATAGTGTCATTTTAGAGGTGGATCAAAGAGTCCCCAGCAGCAACATCATTGATATACAGAAAATAGAGTCAGCCAGAGAAATGAACCCTGAGGCACCCCCATCGAGACAGCCATAGGTACAGACAACAGGCTCTCATTGAGAACTCAATTAACACTTTCTGAGAAGTATTTGGTGAACCATGCGAGGCAGTCCTTTGAGAAAAGGACTAGCTCAGGTATAACATGCTATGTTACCGCGGTTAAGGTTAGTGTAAGGTGAGGTTAAGATTAGGTTTAGGTTAAGGTAAACAGATATTTTTACATTCAAAACGCTTTACATTTCCATGATTCCGGAAACGTGCATGTGTACGAATTTCTTGTACAAATTTTTACGTGACTACAGCCTCACATTGCTGCACAATACCATCTTTTCTCAATGGTAGCTATGTCGTTTAGGAACTTGAGCGTGGCGGAGCTGCACCCATGACCAGATTGCATATCGGATGGATTCGAAAATGGTGGATAATCTGATTGTTAACTTGACTTTCTAAGACTTAAGAATGGCAGGGCAGGACGGAAAGGGGGGATGACCGCATCAGCTTTCCAATCTTTGTGTGGAAAATGCCTAATTAAAATAATACTCACTTGCATTCCTGCATAGATTTACTTTTGAACCAGGCTTTAAAGAGTAGGGGTGGAACGGTACACAGAAGTCACGGTTTGGTTCATACCTCGGTTCAGACATCACGGTTCGGTACGAGTTCGGTACAATGGAGGGAAAAGCTAAACAAAACTGCAGAACGCATTTTTTTTATTGTGCATGTCTCAAGCTGTACCTTCTAGTGTCATACAGTTTCTCCCCTGAGCTAGCACATTTGGGTGATTGCGTCTGATATCCGTTAGCATGTTAGATGTATTTCCATTCACATACCCAACAACTGCTGAACAATGCTGACACACAGTCCTCATCTTATCCACCACTCTATCGCCAAACTTGCGATCTTCTAACTCTTGTGGGTTGCCACTAATACTCGTCCTTAGTGCTGACTCACTCACGGGACCGTCGATCTGAAAAAAAAACTGCATACATAGGTGGAGCTCGGGTACTAAGCTTCAGAGCTAAGGCGGGGGAACAGATTAGGTGTCCATAAACAACTTGCGTATCTAACGGTAGTTCCGCATTACATAAATTAATTTGCATGTGAGTTTAATTTATTTTTATATTGTGTATTCTCAGTTAAAATTCATGCACCAAACCATTGAACAACATGCCCGAACCCTCAGATTGCAGACCTTTGTTATGATACCCAAACAAAATATTGTTCTCTGCAAGTGGAAGCTATTGTCCCCTATTTATGTCCTTCAGATAGTGAGAAAACACTTCTAACCTAGATAAACAATACTTGGTATTCATGTCTGCCAAGCACCCAGAGTTCCTAGTTGTAGAAACTGGTAGTTTATAGTAGGTGTTTGACTTGCCTATTTGAGGATAGGTGATAAATTACATTTTAGTCAGTTAGCAGATGATGTTATCCAGAGTGATTCACAGTTACTGCATCCATCTAAAGATACCTTACTCAAGATCAGCAAAGTCAGTTGTTGAACCAAAAACTAATTTCAAGCATTAGTTCATGAAAGGCACCAATGTTTCCCCATTGTGGTGCCTCTGGAATATTTGCACACGCTGATTTGAATTCCATCTTTCCCAAGCAAACATGCCTGATACCTTTGTGGTCATTTTTGTCAAGCCTGTGTCCACAATGGAACCTGAGTGAAACACCACACTCAAGTGAAACCTGGAATTTACAGTAGAATTAAGCTTGTGTTAATAAACACGGTCCACTCAAGAATGTCTGAAACTGAAAAACACTACAGGCCCTGTCTTGCACCCGGCGCAACACAGCGCAAATCCTGAACGCAAGTGTTTTTGCTAGTATAAGACCGATGCAGTTGTCAATTTTCCATCCAGCGCCCGCGTTGTTTAAATAGCAAATTTACCTGCGCCCATCTTTGCGCCCATGGGCGTGCTGGTCTTACAATGAGGTGTGTTCATGATAATTCTAGGTGTATTGCTATCTTGAGGCATCGGAAAGTGATCGCGCCATTGACCAACAAAAACCTGGGCTAAAGTCTATAGCGCAGCATGCCATTGTTATTTTAACAGCAAATTAGTCAAATGCACCTAGGCGTATGCACAGCGCATGCACACTATGATTGTTGCACACACACAGGGAAGCGCAGCAGCACACCAACATGCAGAAGATTACAAATAAAAATATTACGGTGCAAATCCGCCATCAGGTACAAGCGTGCCTGGCTCTTACAGGGAATGAGATTGTCACATGTCCTTTCCATGGCGTATTGAAATAGAGGCAGGTGCGAAGGAGATGCATATAAATGTAGTTTAATTTCCAGAATACTTTGAAAACAAATACTGTCCCCCTTAGGGACACTAAGGGGAACCAAAACATAACAAACACACAGGGTAGAAATCTAAAACAAGAAACACACATAGGGAAGCAACTCAAAGGGAACATGTGAAACCAAACATAACAACTGAACCACCGTGCATGCACTGAATACAACAAAGGCATACATGTACACAAGAGACACTAAAGATAACAAAAAGGAAGTCCATACCCGGCCCTCCATGGGCCGGACGTTACAGAGAGATGACACTCTGATTGGTTTATTGCATGTTACGCCCAAAACACACCCATGAATTAATGAAGACACTAAGTACAACCCTTTTGAACCATGAGCAGCGCATGGACCCTTTTTTCTGCCGTCAAACTATCAAAAGTGGATTTGAACACGCCAAAGCGAACTTGCGCCATGAGATTCATGCCGTGCACTTAGATCGTTAAATAGGGCATTATATATTTAGCTCTCCAGATTCAAAATTGAATTGGATTTGCTTGCACAACAAAAATAATTTTGTTTCATCAAACTGCTGCACACAACCTTTTTATTTTCTTTCAAATCCCAGCGATAGCTACATTTGTGCGCTTGTGAATGAGACTTCCAGCCCATCAAGCACTCATCTACTGTGATATATGGAAATGTTGGAACTTTGTGGGAAAAATGTCCTATGCAAGATTTTGAGAATTTGTTTGTACATATGTACATTTTGATAAATGAGGCCTTAGAACGTGTTGGGTCTGAAACACATGAAATACAAGGAAATAGGAATAAACATCTGAATAGTACTATCAGAGTAAAATCAGGGCAACGCCTTTCTGTATTCAGACTCGAACGAGAGAGATCACAACCAGTGCTACTGAGACATCATGGGTAATGATATTGCATAATAACAATTAAAACCTGTCCAGGAAAAATGTAGCTCATTAGCTCTCTTAACACATCACCATCTGACATGTTTCCTATTACAAGAAGCAAAGCATGGCCACAAACCAGAACCACAGTACACATACCTGCCTATCATTCAAACACACTTAACTGTGACCATAGAAATAGAATGTATAGAAAGGCCATTGAACTGATTGGCGAGGTCATTCGATTAGTACACAACAAAATGGCAATTGTTGTTAGATGTCACGGTGACAACACGCAAATCAGTTTAATACGGAAGTAGGCCGATAGATCTTTGCAATGGAATGGTACACATAAAAATGCCTGCCGCTCTGACCATTCTGCTACATTAATTTGAATTAGAATGGCCTTTCTATCCATTCCATTTCTATGACGCTTTGGTAAAGATGTGGCATCTCTGTCCCTCCCTCTGCTCTGCTTCTCGGAGCCTTCTGAATCATGCACCTGCTGATTTGTTAGACCATCACTGCATACATTAGTTCACTGTTGTCCATCAGCACACATAATGAAGCGTAATAGCAGATAACGTGCTCACTGATGCACTGCCTTTAAAAGATGAGGCACATTGATTCTTCTAAGTAGCTCGTGCTTTTGGCATTCCCGAGTGTGCACCAGGTCCCTTGTATTCACACACACACAAACACACGCAGCATACACACACCGATTGCTCCCATAGCCCAGTGGTTCTCAAAACTCTCCTCCGGGACCACCAGACAGCCCATGTATTTGAACTACCCCTGAGCTGGCACACCTAATTCAACTTATCTACAAATCAACGTGTTGTTATTAGTGAATCTGATCTGATGGTTAAGGGCCACAGCTAAACTGTGTCACGTCTGGGGGTCCCCGAGGAGAGGTGTAAGACCCACCGCCGCTGCCACAACGGAGCCTTTATTTATATCGTTTTTAGGCTAATGTTTTTCAGATTGTTCTTGATGGGGGAAAATGCTTAAAACAAATTACAATAGAAACAACACTGGCAGTACAAGGTAATACAAACAAACCAGCTAATAAACAGCACTCACATACAGACATCTATGCAAGGCCAGAAACACGCATAAACGCAAAGACATGAACAAACACACAAATGTAGGCTCAGTCTATACATTTACAGTCCTGAGACCTTAACATAAAAAAACAAGGAATGAAGAGTGGCTATTCCATAAATGTAATTGTTTTGCAACACCTATTGACAAAGTGACTTGTTTTCAGCCCTGACTATCTGATGAAAGAGGCCATCCATTCTAATGATATTTAAAGACCGCTTTGTAGTCACACAGAGGTTGCTTCAGATATAAAGTAGAGGAGAGCCACACTTCATAATGCCTCAGCAGATTGACTGTCATGAAACAGTGAACTGTGTTATTGACAGAAATCTTAGATAAATGTACAGTATCTGTCCCTGCTCTAAAGGTGGACTGCACTTGTTTGTATGAGGAAGCTATTTAGATAATTAGACAGACATAGCAACCAATCAGCATTTTAGAGGGTCCCCTCCTCTAATAGCAAGTGATTGTGTGACATCTATCAATCTACGTCATAAAGCAAGCTGTATGGAAAATCCACTGTCATTGATCAATTTACCATAGTCAAGAAATAAAGTCTGTTCGGCGGTTAGTGTGCAGCATGATTGAATTGTTTGTAAGTAGGGCACTTTCATTTAATAAACCTGCTTTTTTTCTTGATAATACCTCCTTTATGTCCTGGAATTTAAAATCTGTATTCTAGCATTTGGAGATAATAAGATTTTCAAATAAACTAATACATTAAAAAAATACAATAAAAAATTATCATTGACATAACAAAAATGATTTTTTTACCATGTCTGCTGAATGCATATTGTGGTAATGATTACATACTTGTATTACTTGCATTATTTTAATTGTCCCTTACATCTCAATTGCAAGGCTTATTCCTATGATTTTTAATTTTGTTCTTTTAAAAGGAGATGAATTGGCAGGGTTGCAGGAGTGCAAAACTCATTATAGATTACATTGCATAATTGGATTTAAAAAGGCTAATATTTGTGTAGCTATTCCGTTATTAGCAACTTATCAAATGAACACAGCAGTACAATGTCAAGTTCAACAAAGATTCAACAAAGAAAAGCAATAATCAGGCCTAATCCAGTGTAATCCTATCAATATGGTAATCAATATGATGTTTATAGTGTTTAGTAATTTCAAAATATCACACAATAATTAGATACATTGCAGTACATGCCAAAAGGAATTGCATCTCAATGCTGGCTCATGTCAGCAGAATTGTATAAATAGTTAATAATATTCAGTGTACTTACAATGAATAGTAGGTAAAATCATGTTCAATTAAGTTTTCAAACTAAACCCTGGCAAAATTAAATCATCCTCTGGGACATTGGAATTATGAAGGAGTGAATCTGTATGATAATGAGTCATTTGTCATTTAGAACTTGTTTGAGCAAAAGAGCGAATAAATAGTATAGAATCATTCAGATGATTGGGATAGAAATCAAAACCAATATATACAGACGTGTGCTTGCTAGATTGTTTGAAAGAAGTTTACAGATCATGTGTGCTGATGACAGATTTAATAATGGTATTGACTGGTTATTAGTTTCCAAGTAAATCAATACATTATTGTGGTCTAGAATGCCACCACCTAGGTTAAAATCAAAGAAAATAAAAACTGCTTTACAACAAAATTCAGAATGTGGACAAGGTCTCCAGACCCTAGTTCCTCCTCTCATTTGGCTGTAAATAATTCTGCATACATCTGATGAATCCAGAGGATTGTACAATCATCTTAACAAAAAAATTAGCATCACAGTGTTACGCTCATCCAGGGGTATGTACACTTTTTAGGGACTCCCTTATCACCTAGGAACACACAGAGGCATAAAACCAACGTCCTCTTTATATCTACACCGCTCAGCTATCCAGTAGAGGCTGGTAATTACAAAGTACAAAACTGCTGCCAAATAAAAACACTGCAGGCTAAGGCTTTGTGGCCAGTTTGGATGCTTAGGCATAACTCATGGTATAGAAAATATAGCAATTATATCAGCCCTGAAACCTTGAAAAATCCATAGAACCAATGAATTTGTTTGTTCATTTGCTTTGAGATTTATAATGATTCTTTTTTGCACTATTTGAGCAGCACAAAGTGTAATCATGTAGCTTTGACAATACATTTCAAGTAAAGTAATACATATACACCTAAAAGCTGTCATTTCCTCATCCCATTCTCACATCATTATCAATAGTTGGCTAGCTGGTGAACCGCATGCTAAAAATTAAAAAATTGCATGTCATTACGTTGCCTCAACTAGCAACTATTTCACAAAGTTAATTGAATGAAGTGTAATAAATTGTTTCTTTGGTGCAGGGAAAAAGGTGTAAGATTTGTCTGTTGCACCAAATCAGACAGTTGTGTTTGAGGCTCACAAAAACAAATGGGCAATTTTCCTGGCTCCACTAGCACTGATATTTGACTGAGGAGCCCCTACCAACGAGTCTAGTCCACATAACTTTCACTTTTCCATGTACAGTTTTATAGAAAACGTTGGGCACCCCTGGAAAAAGTAATGTTATAATGAATATTTCTGTGAACAGGAGTTGATCTGACAATGACCTGTCAACGCCCCATTCACAAGAATCCCCCACAGGGCTGTATACTCAGCCACCTGTTGTACTCTCTGTGCAGCCACAAATGTGTAGCCAGTGCCACTCACAGCTCTAACTCCAACATCAGTTTAGTTAATGACACAATGGTTGTAGGCCTAACTACCAACAATGACAAATCAGCTTACACAGCGGAAGGCACCTGTGACATCCGGGGCTGCCGGAAGGCAAAGAGGATCAACGCTAATGCTAGCCGTAGCCTGTTCCAAGCACTTAAATCGACCAGACGATGCCAGTACGGGAGCATTCTGTCCAAAAACATTACGTAAAAGCTTCTTTCCACAGACCATCAGGCCGTTAAATCGACTTAATTATTAACATGGTTATAGAGGTAAATAATGACTAGCACATTGACCACCACACTGCGTATGTATAATTGTTACTGAGACATGTTTGTAGGAGACAGAGAGGAAGGCCACAGACATCAAGCAGTGAACGGGCATGTGTGGACTGGAGTTGTGAGCTTAGAAACCCAGACAAATATTGCTGTACGTGGTGGGGACACGCAAGATTCTTGATCTTTCCCCACTGAAATTGCTGCACTTGGTTATCAACTCTGCAATTTTATCCATTCCTGCAAGCAGCAGATACATGCAGGATTGAGCACACATTGAGGTATTACAGAAGCAACTACTTCTAAAAGGCTGAGAAATTTGGTTTCAAATAACCTGAGAAAAAATATAAAACAAAACCCTCATCCTAACTGATTAGATAAATCATGACCCTCCTCTATTTGACATTTTATGACCAATGTCATAAATTGCAATCTGTCCCTAATGTTAATATAGTCCATTACATCTATCCAAAAAAGTTCTGAATTTTCACATTTTTTCATGGTTCGTATAGAAATCTATAGTGCAACAGTCTCCAAGTTTTAATTTGCATACGTAGGTTGACAAATTGTCTGACCCCTAGTCACAGCATCTGCTATAGTTTAGTATTGTTCCCAAGCAGAATGATTAAGATCAAGCTTGGAGTCGTTACGCTAATGAAAATGCATTTTAATTAATGATATCCTCATTTGCATTGTGTGTTAATTATCTAAATCACTTAAGTCTTATCTGCACATTCTAATTAGTACTTACAGGTTCAAAGAATCTGACAATTTAATTTATCTAAAATGAAGATGCTCCACTCCCTGTTTCGCTCAGTTACATAAGCTTGGCTGAACTGAGTAAAATAAATTATATTTGGAGACGGCAAAAACACTGAGATAATTTAACAATTGAGTCTGGACAGAGAGCCTAGCTGCCAAACGCTACAAATGCCCTACGCTCCTTGGCAAACAATCTGGTCTTGCTAATTGAATTACAAATAGGGAGCCCTGCATAATTTTTATAGCCTTTAATACAACAGAGAAACTATTTCTATGCCGATATGCATATAGTCTAATTATTAAAAAAATAAAAAGCAAATCAGCAATGTATGCTAATGTATTCTCTTACCTTAGGGTGAACATTTCCACAGGAGAGAAGGCTGAGGCAGTGATGAAGGCGGAGACAGTGTCCCTCTGCCTCATGGGCGTGGCCGGCACCATAACCAGGAAGTTACTATCCAGCCTATGTTCAGTCAGTGGCATGGTGGCAGGGTTCTGGTACAGACGCACACTACCAATCCTTCTCATGGGTGTGGAGGTAGACGAACCAAACAGCCCCTCCGGATCTGAGCGGATGGAGTTGCCATTTCGGGACTCCTCTGAATGGCACTCCCCTGCCTCAGTCGACTGCAGTATGTAGTAGAGCTCCACCACGGCCCCTTCGGCTAACTCTATGGTCCTCTGACGCCCAGGCACCACACTGGGGGGGCTAAACCAGCCGTCCAGGAGCTCTAGTTCGGCCACACACAGACCCAGCTCCCCCTTGAGCTGGCAGGTGCCCCGAATCTCCTGGGTCTCATGGAAGGCAAACATGCGAACACAGGGCAGCTTGTCGATGGCGCTGTAGTCGTCCCAGTCCCTACCAGCCACGTAGAACAACACCTGGACCTTGGGCTTAGTCAGGTAAATCCTGTCCTGTATGATGAAGGCCTGCACCTTCCAGTTGAAGGTGAACATGGAGGAGGCCACGAAGGCCCCAGGGTTCTGGATGAGCTCCAGGGGAATGGGCTGCTCCACAGAGAGGGGGCCGTAGCTGGCGTTTACCGAAGGCACGCTGCGGGCCTGGTAGATGAAGAAGGGTTCTGTCCGTGAAAGCAAGCTTGAATTCCTCATAAACTCTTGGTTGGCCTCCTTCAGGAAGAAGGCAGATTGTGCGTTTAACACCTGGTAGTTGACAGGCAAGTAGGTGGGGATGGATGAAAACCTCTGCAATCCCTCCAAGACTCGACAGTCTGCTACTACAGGACAGAAAAGAAATTCTGAGTCAGGACAAGTGCAGACAGTGCTAGTTTGTAGTACATCTTGAAAATGTCCCCTAAAGGGTCATTAGTAATGCTAGAATGGGTGTACTGTGACAGTCATTTGGGTTGGAGCTAACGAGATAGACAAAATATCTCAACTATATCATATCAGGAATACATTAAAACAAATGACACGGTGTAGTATGTTAATGATGTACAGGTTCACTCGTGAAGTGCAGGTCCTGTGGTTTTATCCATGGGTGAAAAGCGTTAGGGTAATTAAATATTTTTAGAATGAAAGGCAGGTGGGTTGCGGGCAGGTTGAATGACATCGCTAAACCTAAAAAAAGTAACAGATCATTCCTTTTGTCTGTTAGTTCTGAGGGATCTAGGCAAAAGTATGCCTGACTTTTCAGCTGCCAGCATGCACCTCTCTGTCAAAAAGAATTGAGCTAAGAATTATGCTCTTCCTCTAAATTCCACATATAGATAAAGCTTGGTTCTTTCCATTTCACTCACACCCATATACCAAGACATAGGTTCATTCACAAAAGCCCCCAAATAATCCATTGTATAAACTGTAACTTTTAGTCATTCTATCAGAATAGGTAGGCTATGTACAGTACATACAGTATACATGTATTAAAAAGTACATACATAGCATATATATTGTATACAGTATATATTTATTAGAGGAAATATATTTTGTGTTTGTGTAAATATTTCAGTTTGTTTAGCTGAATATTACACAAGTATTTTCTAAATTTGTGGGATTAGGGTGAGGTGTGCTTCTCTAAGAATTTCACTCATCCCCGATCAGTTTAGACATGTGTTACTTCCAATTGCGGACATATCATTATTGCATGTCTAGTTTCATGTTAAATTGGTAATTGTACCTTTTTACATTTCTGGAATGAAGGAATGTAGTTACAGGGCCCTGGACCCATTACAGTACAAACCAAAAATATCATATTATACAGACAATGTAAATGAAGACATTAACATTTTTATTCTAATACATTTTGATTTCAAATTCAAATTCACCAAATATTAACATACTGTGGCATTCAGAACCGGAATACACATGAATTGTTTAGGTCACTTATATTCTTCTTAGTATTTGTTGTTTTTTATGCTTTGCTGCACCCACCTCCACTCTCTTCATTTTGGCTGAACCTAACATATTCAACCCTCAAAACGTAATGAAATCCAATTATATTGAAGCTCTGGTAAATCAATCTTTCAGCTGAGCTCAGCTCCAACTCTAGATGGATAGGAAATATGCAATATTCTACTGTGAGAACAGAATAGTATTGCACAAAGCCAAAGAAGTGCAGATAAAGAAAGGTGCCAACAAAGAATAGACCAATCGTTTGATAGGCCTACAAGTCATATGTTAAAAGTTGGCTGTATATTGGGAATTAGATTTGGGTGGGGCATTAAATAATACCACTTGATAATGAACTGAAACAGGAGTTGGACTGAATTCCAATTAATCAAACGCAAGTTCCTTTCAATCACTCAGGACCCCAATCAATCACTAGGTCAAAGTTAACTATTTGCAGGAACTGCAAGAAAGTATAAGTGAATTTGGAGAACAAAGTAAAAAAAATATTTTTTGTGTAATCCAAACACAAATTGTTATTTCGTGAAATGGCTAAAACACATTTTTTTAAGACATTTGAGCATCTGGAAATGTTAAAAACAGAGGGCTAGATTTATCAAGCTGTTTGCGACTGTTTCCAGGCGCTAATTGGTCGTAAAGACGGACGTAACCGATGCGTGCTATTTACAAACCAGGCGCACTTGGGTAAAATCGCAGATTGCCTGCCACATTAGCGACCACAGACAAGTTGCGCTTTTAATATGCGTTCGTGGGAGGGTCATGGGGAAAGTGGGAGTTCCACGCAAAAAGGTGGGAGGATACGGTAAACTGCGCCTAATTATATATTCCGTGGTA
>JACXGM010031876.1:0-12823 GCA_016801145.1 Umbra pygmaea
ATGGCAGTTGCTTCAATGCATTTAGGGGTGTGGTCCTGGTCAAGACAATCTCCTGAACTCCAAACTGAATGTCAGAATGGAAAAGAAAGGTGATTTAAGCAATTTTGAGCGTGGCATGGTTGTTGGTGCCAGACGGGCCGGTCTGAGTATTTCACAATCTGCTCAGTTACTGGGATTTTCACGCACAACCATTTCTAGGATTTACAAAGAATGGTGTGCAAATGGAAAAACATCCAGTATGCGGCAGTCCTGTGGGCGAAAATGCCCTGTTGATGCTAAAGGTCAGAGGAGAATGGGCCGACTGCTTCAAGCTGATAGAAGGGCAACTTTGCCTGAAATAACCACTCGTTACAACCAAGGTATGCAGCAAAGCATTTGTGAAGCCACAACACGCACAACCTTGAGGTGGATGGGCTACAACAGCAGAAGACCCCACCGGGTACGACTCATCTTCACTACAAATAGGAAAAAGAGGCTACAATTTGCAAGAGCTCACCAAAATTGGACAGTTGGAGACTGGAAAAATGTTGCCTGTTGTGATGATTCTCGATTTCTGTTGAGACATTCAGATGGTAGAGTCAGAATTTGGCGTAAACAGAATGAGAACATGGATCCATCATGCCTTGTTACCACTATGCAGGCTGGTGGGGGTGGTGTAATGGTTTGGGGGATGTTTTCTTGGCACACTTTAGGCCCCTTAGTGCCAATTGGGCATCGTTTAAATGCCACGGCCTACCTGAGCATTGTTTCTGACCATGTCCATCCCTTTATGGCCACCATGTACCCATCCTCTGACAGCTATTTCCAGCAGGATAATGCACCATGTCACAAAGCTTGAATCATTTCAAATTGGTTTCTTGAACATGACAATGAGTTCACTGTACTAAAATGGCCCCCACAGTCACCAGATCTCAACCCAATAGCTTTCTTTGGGATGTGGTGGAACGGGAGCTTCTTGCCCTGGATGTGCATCCCACAAATCTCCATCAATTGCAAGATGCTATCCTATCAATATGGGCCAACATTTTCTAAAGAATGCTTTCAGCACCTTGTTCAATCAATGCCACATAGGATTCAGACAGTTCTGAAGGCGAAAGGGGGTCAAACACAGTATTAGTACGGGGTTCCTAATAATCCTTTAGGTGAGTGTATACAGACGTGGCCGAAAGAATTGGTACCCTTGTATTTCATTCGCCCTGAACATTTTTGAAATAATAATATCTTTACATCCATACATGCATGTCTTTGCTTTGCAGTTAAACAAAATAAAAATGCTGTGAATAGAAAAGATTTGTAATTAATTCTATACAGCTATTTGAAAATGGGCTGGGTGATATTATAAATAGCCTTTAGAAGCTATACGGAAATATTGTATTGTAATGATATGTCAAGCTTACTGTTGTCTTTTTAGTATCACGGGTGTCTTCATTCAGAATCACACATTCATATAGAAAATGAAAACAGAGTTCTTTGAGGGGGTTAGAAGGAAGGTAATAGCCAAGTATGGTCATCGTAAAAGCTGCAAGACCATCTCTAAAGACTGATGTTTAAGGACATGGGCCTTAACCCTTTATTGTTCGACTAAAAAGCATAAAATAGGCAAACATTCTAATGGCAACTGTGCATACCGTCACCAGCCAGAAACTGACTGGAGTTTGCCAAAATGCTTATGGACACATCACAGTCCTTATGGGAGAATGTCCTATAGACAGGTGCAACAAAAGTAGTTTTTTGGTGAATCACAACAACTCTGTTTACAGGAAAATATAAGCTTCATAAGAAAAGAACACCATCCCACCAATGATACATTGAGGAGATTCAGTGATGTTTGGTTGTTGTTGTTGTTGTTGTTGTTGATATTTGGTTGTTGATGTTTGGTTGTTGTTGTTGATGTTTGGTTGATTTGCTGCCTGTGGCACTATGAAAAGCATTTTGGAACGAAATGTACAGCCCAGTGTTTAATGGTCCCGATATTGTTGTACCATTTTCATTGGGTTTAATATTCACAATAATATGAATGTTCAGAATTAGTTCAGAGAAAATGTTAAGTTATATTTTAAAAAGTGGAAGGGTACCAAAACATTTGGCCACATCTCTATAATAGTATACACATCATCAAATGTTTTTGTTATTAAAGCACCTGCAAGTCCACATGTTTAATTAAGATGGCAATTCTGAATAGAAATAAATGCATTCATGTGTATTTTATATTTAACATTATAATATTATAACATTCATGCTTAGTGTCAATACAACATTGAACTAGCAATCTTCTGATTACAAATCTGACTTGTTAACCATTGAGCCACATGATGCTGCTTTACACTATATTAGTCAAAAGTATGTCATCTTGAAAGGGTTCAAGTATGATAATAGTTAAGATGGCTCCATTATTGTATGTGTGAATGTACATTTGTGTGTGCAGATAGTGACCATGGATGAAGTGGACAAGATAGGTAAGATCAGTAAGCAGTGGACCGGTCTGCTCCGTGAGGCCTTTACGGATGCTGATAACTTCGGGATCCAGTTCCCCATGGATTTGGATGTGAAGATGAAGGCTGTCATGATTGGAGCCTGCTTCCTCATCGTAAGCCAGCCATTTTGTTCCAGTCTGTGTTTTGTATTGGTTTTCTATTCTCTTAAGTTATTAAATGTTTTAGCAATTATGTAATGTTGTATTTGGCCTTAAACCCAAGCTGCCTTTTTGGTATTTTAGGTTGTTCACCAATGTAATAAAAACAGTAAAATGGTATTTGTCATGCCTATAATAGACAGTCTGATATCACAGTTTTCAGCCAATCATTCAATGACATGCAAAAACCTTATTATTTATCACATGGGCATATTGATTAGTATTTTGTATGGTCTTTAATTATATATGTATAGAACAGGTTTACCAAAGGTATCATGTTGGAATTTGTTTTACTAATATTCAATATTTTGTTTTACTAATATGTAATTTTCAATTATTTTTTTATAGATTATTGTGGGTTGTGTAAATATCAGGAAAAAAATAAACATAATTACCCAGAATGCATCAACATCAAACTGATGTATGGAAATAAGCAATCTGTAACACTTGTCAGATTCTACAAGTGTTGTGTGGATTACAGGAGACATGTGAAGGACAGTTGAAATAAACTGTGTTTTAATAGTAAAGATTTTATCAAAATAAACACTGTCACGTGAGGCACTAAACACTTGATACATAAAATACAGACAGAGTGATGGGAATAATACCTCACAACTACAAACACACTTCACAGAACTTAAATATGTTGGTAATTAGGAGTGGCTGCAGCTGTGGCTAAATGATAGAAACAGTGATAAGAATAACAAGAGCACACAAGGAGGAATGTAAAGCTCACCCAATTAACTAAATGTCAGGTTCCAATAGCGAGACCGTGACACAATTTACCATCTTTAAAGAGCAATGTGTAGGTTGAATTGATAACTGAATTAATACTTAATGTTGTCGAAAGAGGTCTTTTAAAAACACATATGTAGGAATTGCTTTGTTAGACAAAACGTAAAGCAGGATTTTGATGAAACTGTGTCCATTATAAACCAGGCTCTGTCCGGCTAGCAACGCCTCATATGACGTAGGCAGGGGCAAATACGAGCTCTGCTCTCTCATTGCGGTTGTCAATGTAGTTAGAGCAGTGGTGAGAGACAGAGCGAGATATAGAGAAAGTTTTACAGTAGCCATAATCATAAGAGCTCGGTTTCGTCATCACGGTCCATAGTAATTTTAGCAGGAACTTGACTTCCTTGCGTTACATCACTTTCGGTCGGGATTTATAGATGCAGATGTTATTTTTAATCACAATTTTATCTCTAAGTATTGTTTTTGTCAGTTATCTATTTCTCCAATCTAGTTGTTTATCATTAATGTACACTATGCTATAATGAAGTGTCCAACCTGCACATTGCTCTTTAAATTATAATTATTTGAAATCATTTGTGAATTGTTTGATTAATACATGCCATAGTTGATCAAAAGTATGTAAAATAATTGACGAACATGTGTCCTGTCTGAGGTGAATTAGGTTGAGTAGAATAAAATAGAATTTATTGTTTCAATTAAATAAAATGTAGAAATTGAGAATTGATCTTCAGTATGCTCTATGCTCTTGTCATGTATGTGTTTACCAGAAGTGTATTTTATGTGTTTGTCTTCCAGGACTTTATGTTCTTTGAGAAGGGGGATCAACACTAGAAGCTGCTGTGAGGTGTGTGGTGTTACAGCAGCAGGCTGTCAATCAGCATTTCTACAGACAGGATATGACATAGCCACAAAGACTTATGAATTGTGGCTCTATTCATTTTATAAAACATAAATGTTTTGTTGAAAAACATTTAGTTAAAGGAGTTATTTGTAGAATTTCATGCCAGTGAGAATGGCACTACTTTTTCTTTCTGTGACCAGCTTAGAAAAGCTATAAAAACTGTATTTATTGATATTTAAAAAATGTGAAAAAACTATGTAGGGTAGATGGGAGAATGATCACCTATCCTATTTAGCGCTACATTAAACATAAAAGAACAGCCTAAAATGCATAATTTATTTAGACATTGAACAGGTGCATGACTATTGATGACATTGTGGAAGCTCGGTCATTTACTCATTGCAATTCCTTTTCAAATGGCAAGATAAGCACTGTATGGATTAGGGAATCTGTGTCCCATCTAAAGAGCTTTTTCATGTTTGAAAAAAACTGCTGTTTCTCCAGCTTTTGTAAGCTGGTGATTGAATGAAAAAAATTGTACCATTCTCACCAGCACAAAATTCTACAAGTAGCCTCTTTAAGTAAAGTTTCTATTCCACAAAACAGTTTAGTTGCAAAATATTATTTTTCATACTGGGTCTATTCCACAAATCTGTTTAGTTGCAATTTGTTTTGTTAAATAGAGTTTATATTTAAAAAAAAATTCCTTGCAAAACATTTTGTTAAACAGAATTATGATTACTTTCTGTTAAATTAAATCCAATAGATAATGATGAAGTATTTTATCAATAGGCACTGTTTGATGAAATGTCTCACAAGAACAAATTATTCATTTGGCAAAATGAATTATTATTCAATTATCAATGTCATTGTTATTTAACCACATAAGTTGATTGGGAATTAATTCACAGTTTCACTGACAACCTTGCCATTTGCAAATATAAATGTACAAGTACTTTATACAAGAACTTGACAAATATACATTCAATTACACTGTAAAAAACCAGAACACACATAGAGGCATAGCTGTCATAGAAATGACTGTGTAGAAATAGTGTATCATGTCATTATATTTCTATGACAGCTGCTAGCACTATTTTAACATTGCTTGTTTGGTACACACTAGCTACATGGCATGGCAGGTGTGTGTATGGATGTTTATAATGAGTGTAGATTGTATGTATTTGTGTTTATACAGATTGTACATTTTGTGTATTTGTGTTTATACAGATTGTACATTGTGCTGATGTGCATTTATACAGAGTGTACATTGTGTGTATGTGTGCTTATGCAGTGTAAATTGTTTTTATTGCTGTTTATATAGTGTATATTTTGTTGTGTTGGAAACCACTTTATAGAGGTTTTACTAGTTCCACCAATTTACCACTGATTTATAACAATGGAATGGACATTATCCATGCAAGGATGTGGAAGATACACAATAAGTTATGCAGCAGAAGAAATGTTTTTTTAGCAAGTGTTCTACCAAAAACCAACATGGTCTATTTTGTGTTTAATCATTGTATGCAAATGTGGTTTTGCTAGACAGCTTTTCTATATAGTGTTTTATAGACTTTTTAGTTAATTTATACATGTATTTATTTGTTATTGTAGCAACATATGGGTTTTTATTTTTACATGTTTTCACTGTTCTTATAATTTTATATGGGTGAAGGTTTACATAATGCAAAATGCACTAATGTTTAGAATACATAGGTTGCGTATGGTCAAAACATTTCCATTTATATTGTAGTACAGGCACTCTCCAGTAGAGAGTGTTCTCTGCCCACATAAAGAGATATTGCCATTTACAAGTCCATCAATATCTCATGGACATGCAGCTATCAATACTATTCTATTACATCATAACATTATATTATACACAACATTTTTAATATAATGATACACATACCTCTTGATATTGATATACTTTCCTCAGGTTGAGTGAGGCATGCTCTGATACTGGTTAGATAGCCACTGTATGCTGTTCCACAGCAATACACTGAATGTAAAGATGCATTGTTTGTTTATTTATAAATGTTAACATGTTTTAGAATATATTTTAATCTGAATAAGTGATGCTTTGTGCACGTTGATACTGTGAAGCTTAATCAGTCAGCATTAAACTGTGAGACGCTTTTTCTGCTACAGTACCGGTACATGATGATGCAATGTGTGGTTGTAATTAATCAACAGAGCCCTCTTCTCAGATTAAATGGCCCTCAGAGATTAACGAAACACCAGTTGTACAGTTAATTGGCCAATGGAAATCGTTCACACGTAGTGATTACAAACATATAATTTCATGTTAAACCTGTGTGCCTACAATGTTATAACATTGTTCATCATTCTTGACCTCTGTCGGGTGGCCAGCTGGATTCCTGAACGTGTATTTAAGGAGTATTCTACAGAATTTGATTCATGGAAAAGAGGGGCTATAAAATATCCTTGAGAACAGAAACCAGAATGCTTCCTAAAACCCCCCCACACCCTATTATAGTGGACTCATTTAGACTAGGGCACATTTTTCTTTGGAAATAGTGTGCCATTTAGGATTCACACACAGAATGTGTGGTGAGAAACTGTTAGCCACACTATGATGCAAAGGAATCCACCAGCCCAGCCAGTGAAAAGTGTTCTTTAATAATGACATGGATAATACAGAGTAATGGAAACGTAGGGTTATATACGCACAATCATACAGCTGCTGGTGATATAGTGGTGGCATGCTCACATGGCGGTGACCTTGTGGAGGGATGTTGGTGACATGGTGGTGGTATGGTGGTCATATTGTGGTGACAAATTGGTGGTATAGTGGTGAAATGGTAGTAATCAGGTGGTAATGATGCTTGTGGAATGGTCCTGACATGGTGGTAGTACTGTACGTTAGTGGTGACATAGTTATGGTATGGTCCTGATACGAAGGTGGTATGGTCCTGTTATCGTGTTGACATGTTGGTGGTGACATAGTGGTGATTTGCTGGTGGTATACTGTTGACGTGACGGTATGGTCTTGACATGGTGATGGAATGGTCCTGGAATTGTGGTTACATGTTGGTGCTGACATGGTGGTGACATTGTGGTGGTGGGATAGTGGTGACATGGTGGTGATGGGACAGACGTGACATTGGTAAACCATCAAAATAAATTTACCAATTGGGTGTGAAAACTTTTCTAGTATAAAGACAGATAATCCCAGTAAAAAACAAATGTTTTGTAACAGTACAAGAGCTATTTAAAAGTCTAATATCCACAACTTCTATAAACAGAAATTATTTTTTTAAATGTAGATTTCCCTTTATCCAACTCTGCTGCTATAGTATATCCTTAAAACATTCATTTAGCCTGACTATACACTATATAAAAGTTGGTTATGTTTAACAAAATCTGTTCTGTTTAGTGACATGGAACCAGGAAGAGATACTGTTAATTGAAGAGAGAAGGGAACAAAAGAGAGATGGAGATGGAGAGGAGAGGAGGAGAAGGAAAATGGAGAGACAGAGGAGACAGACATTGTTGTGGCCTCATGGAGAGTCAGTTGGAGAATGTCTTTGTAAACTCTGTTAGTTGGATTTCACTTTCTCTGTTTTATAAGGTGCAGTCTGGTGGGTGTAAACATAGCAGCCATTTGACACTTTTTACCATTGATGTATCTTGAACTCACTTATTTTCAATGGGGTCTAGTGGAAGTGTATATCATCATCAAAATCTATATGGTATTACTGTTTGGAGGCCCGGAAGAGGAGCTGCACTCTGGACAGTAATGTTTTTCCAGATTAAACTCCTCATCACCAAAAAGAGAATGGGTGTGTTGGCACAGAGAATGGCTTAAGGAACAGCATGACTAAAATCACCATTTTTGGCTGGCTAAAAGCAGGATTAAAAATTGTGTTTGTTTTTGGCTAGCCCACAGCATGATAGAAATCTGTGTTCGTTCTTGGCTGGCCCAAAGGAAATTGCCCTCCTACATCCCACATGAACCAGTCCACACAGGGGTGTAGATTTCTGGGGCCCATAAACAAGAACCTGCATGAGCCCTACTAATATGATGTAATAGATTATTTAAATTGTAGGGCCTTCTCCCTTTCAGGGCCCCCAGAATCGTCATCGACTTTCCCTTATGTACCACACCCTGGAGTCCGCATTCCACTCCACACTCAGCCCTCAATTTGTGCGTTCACGTGTGCCTCCGCCATTTCCATGTGTCCCAAAGCTGAGAGCAAAAATGATCCAGGGCAGGTAGGGCTCATCCTGTGCAGAGCACATGCCCTTTTTGCCTTTTTGCTCCAAAGGGCCATTTTTGGTGGTGTTTTTTCTTTTTCTGAGCCCACTACCTGCAAGTCGTTATAATTCCTACTCAATTTCATAGTCTTAGTAGATTTCTACTCTGCACTGTCGTTTAACGCGTTGCACAAACTGTTTTTACACAGTCTGTCTGTAGGTGCACATCTCGCTCCAATATTCGAAAACACGCATCAGAGACAGAGCAAAGAAGAGGTTGACATGTGTGAAGCAAAGACAGGAATATAAGCAAGTTTCTGAATCCCCAGAGTATTTGGTCAACACCATCCCTTGAGCCAGGAATTGCACCATCATTTCAGCCCACTAGTTGCACTAAACCACTTGCCAGCTACATTTGGCAGTTAGCCAAATAAAATAAATAGGCCTATGAATGTTATTGTTTGTTGATAATACACGGTTGTTTGCCTTCAAAATAAAATATTAGCAATTCATTTAAAATATGTGTTACATGACAGCAATATTAGATTCAGAGCATTGCTGACGAGTTAAAGGAACTCTCCAGCCATCAAACACCTCAAAATATTTTTCTGACATCATAGTCACAAGAAACACCTTTTCAATGTGTTCTGAAGTTTCCAAACCGGCCACTGTAAGTTTGTGAAGTGTATCTTGTTTACGTCACTGAGTGACTGTTGAAACTACAGCGGGCAGGGCTCAGTTGTATTCCTATCTCGTTTACATCACAACCCTGAATCTTGTTGATTAAATACTAAAAGTGCATATTTTGTGCAGGAATACTATGCACTGCATTCTTCCTTAAATAGCTATGTAGCTATATATGATGGTAAATGCAAGTGAGGAAATACCTAAAGAGCTGGACAATTTCAACTTTGATCAATTATTATTGATAGGTAATATCCCTACCATACGTTTGAGCTGGAATACAGTGATGAAGAAATATGGGAAGGGCACCTGCCCAACGTTATCGGTTGAATCAGTCGAGCTCTCAATGGCAACAGAGATAAAGGGTTTTGTTGTAAAGAGTGGGACAGGTAAAATGTTTTTGCTTTAAACCATCTCCAGCCAAGAAGATTTTTACATCTGACATGGACCAAGGTGTTTTGGAAACATTCTATTCATTATCATGAAAGAAACTGGACAAACTATTCAGGCCCATGCTGTGTAACATGAATAGGTAATCATTGGATTTTTTTGTGGAAATAGTTGTTAAAATGGCAGGTAAATGGATTAAGAAGATTGGCAGAATATTCATAAGTATGTATAAATGTTAAACAGATATGTGATTGATCTCCTTAGAAAAACTATTTTAAACTGTCCATAGACAAGACGTGAAGTTAGTTATGTCCTACGGCAACAACCAATTAGCTTAGCCTGTTCTGGATACTATTTGTGGAAATAGTTGTAAAATTGGCAAGTAAAGGAATTATAAAGACTGGCAGAATATTCAAAAGTATGCATTAATGTTAACCAGATAGGTAATTGATCTTCCTGGTCAGTAATAATATTTTAAACTGTCTAAATTAATCGGTGTGTCTCGATGTGTCACAATGTGTCAGTCTTTTATACATCATGGCAGGATACATGTGAGACTATGTGTAGGACTGTCTTATGTATTGATTATGTGTATGAGGACAGTGTTGGTTGATTAAGCCACACCAGTTTGCGCTTCTTAATTAAGGAACCTATTTTAGTTTCTGTGTCCAGAGGGTCGAAGTGCATTATTGTTTCCTGTTATGTGTTGTTGAAGAATCATGGTGAGGGAGTTGTAAGTTGTTGGAGCTGATGAACTTTATTATTCTTATGCATTATTGATTGAGCCTTCACCTCGTTATGTGTCATACATGATGTATAAGTTTAAGTGAGCCAGGCGTATGTTATGTACTTAGAGCATTCTTGCAAATGCTGTGTTAAAGCATTGTAGTTTTAGGTACCTGCATTGTGCAGCCACTATATATGGATGTCAGTTCCTCCTGGCTACAATATCTATATCCTTCATATGTTGTTCATTAAACATCTTTGAACACTCCTCCTTGCTTGGACTTCCTATCCTCCACAACCGCAATGCCACTACACCTGTGAAATGTGACACGGTTTAAGGTTAAATCTGTACACCGAAGACAGATAGGACATATCATAGCTTTAGTCTCAGATGATATTGTGACTCATAGTTATGGTGTTGTTAGCTAGTAGGCCAAGGGCTAAACTAGCTAACTAGTCTTGTTTGTACAATTGTGTGATCATTTCAAATTAATTTTGAAATGTATGGGTGACAGATTAAATCTATACCTACTATAACAAGATGGGGCATATCTCTTGGATTATATTGTGACCTGTTTAAAATGTTACAATGTATCATCAGTAGCTAGTAGCTTACTTGCTTATGTAACTGAAGTAAACTCACGGGGCGCAGGCGCAAAGTTCGCATTGAATTCTGTCCCTTGTGGTATTTCAACTGTAAACTGAAATAGAATTGCCCAAACTGTACTCTTGTATGTTTTTGGAAAAAAAGCAGAAAAGCAGTGTATATGACATAAATCACTCTATGGTACTATTTTTTTAATTACTATATTAAATATTTGTATTTACTCTGGAATGGTCCTTTACCTTGGCTAGCTAGCTATTTTGTTCACTACAGCATATGGTATTATAATATTAACAAGGTTATCAGTAGTCAACTTTTGGGGCATTGGGAATGATATGACATCAGATCTATTAGGCTGAAGTACTACATATATAGTCTAGTAATTGTATTAATCACAATATTTTATTCATTTCCTCTTTGTTGGCTATTTTAGGGGTTAGTGTAGACCAGTGATTGAGTGATCTGCAAGTATACAGCATGTTCTTCCACTGCATCAAAGCTTCAGCCAAGTAGGATACGTTCTGTGAGGTTCAGATGGATAGGCTACAGTTTTTTACAATGTTTGAATGGATTTCGGTTGGAAATAATAATAATAATAATAATTGCAGCATTTCAAGTCCAGTTCAGAACCATTTTGTGGAATACTTTATACATCAGATTGTGCAACCCTCCCATCTTCTCAATGAAAAATGTAAAACAATACAATAATATTCTATGTAGATTTACTTAGCAGATGCTTTTATATAGAGTGACTTACAGTGAAGATTTAACAGCATCTTCTGCACAATATCATTCAGTAACACTATTGATTGATATCGCATTTGTGTAACTTTATTATAAACCACAGTATAATGGAGAAGGTATGCTTTTTATGTACAGACTGTATATTTATTGGTACTCTCCTGTCACTTTTATATCTTATTGCTTACATCTTCGTTCATTATTTTCTACTATTATAACTGCATTGTTGAGCCGTGGCTCAGGATTTTGGGTTAGGGAGTCAGACAGGTAGTTGGAAGGTTGACGGTTCGACTCCCAACTCTGCCATATGTCGTTGTGTCTTTGGGCAAGGCATTTTAACCTTTAACCTATTACGGCCAAATTAATCTTTAAAAGCCTTATACAGTGCCTTGCGAAAGTATTCGGACCCCTTGAACATTTTGACCTTTTGCCACATTCCAGGCTTCAAACATAAAGATATGAAACTGTAATTTTTTGTGAAGAATCAACAACAAGTGGGACACAATCATGAAGTGGAACGAAATTTATTGGATATTTCAAACTTTTTTAACAAATAAAAAACTGAAAAATTGGGCGTGCAAAATTATTAGGTTCAAAGTATTAATTATTAAGTTAATACTTTGTAGTGCCACCTTTTACTGCGATTACAGCTGTAAGTCACTTGGGGTATGTCTCTATCTGTTTTGCACATCGAGAGACTGAAATTTTTGCCCATTCCTCCTTGCAAAACCGCTCGAGCTCAGTGAGGTTGGATGGAGAGCGTTTGTGAACAGCAGTTTTCTGTTCTTTCCACAGATTCTTGATTGGATTCAGGTCTGGGGCTTCATTTATAAACGTTGCGTACGCACAAAAGAAGACATACGCAGCTCTCTACGTAATAATTGGGATTTATAAAGAGCAAACTTGATGGGAAAATGTGCGGTCCTTTACGACAACTCTGACCCATGCGTACACACAAAAACAGGTGAAATGAGAAATGGCGACACCGTCGGCAGATGGATGAAACACGTAGGCTTATGTAGATCTGTCTGAAAGTGCAGAGCGTTGTTTAAACGAAATCGAAATACTGCCTCTCATTAATAATATGAAGATGTCACAAAGCCATGCTTACAATTATCAGCCTGCAGTGAAAAACAAACAAAATAAAACAAGATTGTAACGTAAATGCAAATGAAGCACATATTGCACATATTTGCAAGAAGAACACTCAAATATTATCTGTAATATT
>JACXGM010031877.1:0-12822 GCA_016801145.1 Umbra pygmaea
ACCTAAACAACGATCAATATTAACCAAATTTCTCTCTCATATTGCTCATCATAACCACTGAAAATTATAAAAACAACTAACCCAAATTCCAATTATTTTATATTTTTTAATTTTGCTGATCCGAAAAATGATCCGATCCGTGACTCTGATCCGAAAACCGATCCGATCCGTGAGTTTCATGATCCGTTGCACCCCTAGTATTTTTATTAACAGTATAGTAGAAAGCAGAGGCTTGGGAGCCACGCTGACAGGATGCATGTTTTTTGGAGCTTAGACCGATACATCAAACTCTGGCAAGCTCATTTGTTTTTAAAACCGTTACATTGTGTTTCTATAAAAATATCATCCAAGCACCAAATCTTGGGTCGGTCAACAACCTTTCAATGTTTAAGTAAGCAATCATGGTGTCTATTCTGACCATGGACAGGGAGGCCTGATACTAGATGCCTGGTGCCAATGCACTTAGCTCCAGAATGTAAAATGGAATCCCAGAATTAAGAGAAGCATGATAGTTATGTGATTTCACTAAATACCTAATCTGCTGAAACAGAAGCTCACCTGAGACCTTACCAGCAAGAACATCCAGTAGATTCAATTACGGGGTCCAGGATTACTGCTGCAGCATCCGAATAACAAAAGAGTTTGCCCTCCAGAGTTTCACATGAAAACATGTTGAATGATCCACCTCCATGTAATAAGAGTCTCTGTCTTTGGGGAAATATTTTAGAGGAAATTCAGTTCACTGGTAGTTTCTCATAGACAATACATTTATATCGGTTGGACATTTCACATGATAGTGAAAATAATACATATTTCCAACATGTGAACTAGAGTTACATCTTTGTTAGCTGCGGGCAGCACCTGACAAAAATCAAAGGACCAAAAGCCTGTCACTTTCAGCCCAGACCCCTGCAACGAAGTGACAACTTTGGCCTCAGGCAATATACCTGAGCATTTAATTTACAATTCTTCTGCAGTTTAGCTACAGTGAAATGCAAATTTATTCAGACAGTTACACATTTCTCAAATTTTGTTTCTGTTCTCTTTTACTCTAGATTTAATATGACACCTACTATGAAGTTAAAGCTAGACTCTCGGAAATTAAAAAAATAATTTTCACAACAATTAAGCATGCCGAACCACTAACGCACAAGTTAGCCACTGTTTTGGAACCATGGTTAACAAAGTCTAAAAACATTTAAAGGTACAATATGTAATATCAATCAAAACAATAACAAAATACATACTTTGCATTGAAAGCAAACATCACTATACATATATTATATATAATTCTTAGTTGTGTACTTACATTATCCTAAATGTTTCCACTAACTTTCAAATCCAGAGAAATTTGTAATATAATTCGAAGACATGGGACGTTTCATTTTGTCGCCCGTAAATGGCGTCATATAACCTGTGACTGCTCTAGTTGTTCTAAGTTCCAGGGAGAACTTGAATAAAGTTATAATTTTTTTACAACACATTACTTTGTCAGTGAACATTTCTTCTGCCGGAGATGCTAGATTGGAAGGTTGTCATTGACGACGACAACAAAACCCATGATCCCACGCATCCTCCCGACGTCATCCAAGTACATCTTTTGCTATTGTTTTGATTGAGAGCCCCCTGGTGGCCAAAAATTACATATTGCACATTTAACAAACCTGTGATTAGCCTGACACTGAGACAGAGCAGAGTCTTGCATCTTCCTCATCTAAAAGTTGGCAGTGCTGCTCGTGGAAACATTATTTTAATCAACTATATTCCCAACGATATCAGGTGAACCATTTTCTTAGTAAAGCAGTGTTGTTTTCAAGGTACCGATGTGTTTAAAATAATTTAAAAAATAGTCCGTCCCATATTCCTAGCATGCAATTGCAACAACAGTTTTGTGAACTTTACCTACTTGTTTGCAATACATTTTGTATGACTTTGTTTACATTATCATTTCAAATGCAAAGCGCCAAGTACTAAGCAAAAAACTGTACTGTTCTCTTTAAATAATTCTGCACTTTACAGTATATTTTGAATTCAACACTTCTGTTTCCCCAGATACAGTGATCAACACTGAAAATGACTGCTGGAATATGTAAAAAACACACAGCCTCATGAAGGGGAATGATTCAAATATCAGGGCATCAGTAAGTAAAGGCATCAGATTGTGTCCTCCACTTTTGCTGTTAAAGGGGAAATGAATTTGTGTATTTTTGAGTTGTACGGAATTGTTTATAAGAAATGTTTATAGTAAGTTGTCACTCAAAGCATAGTCTAACATTGATGGACCCACCTGGATTCTTATGCTAAAGCTCTTGTGAATACAAAGATAATTGTGCTGACACATGGTGCAACATGCACATTTTCCACACACATTACAAACAAACACACAATAATGGATTTTTTTTCCTTGTGTAAATTAGTGATGGTCAAAACGAGGCATTTGAAACATTTGAGACGAATTAACCACGTGTCGAGGCGTCGTGAAACGTTTCGAAACCATTACCCGTCAGTGACATCTGCTGGCAACTTTAAATATGGCACAAAACAGTAATTCCACCATGGCATGGTTAGACAGACGCAACTGTGGCAGGACTGAACGATTCACGTCCTCCATCACTAACTACAGTTGCGAAACAGGGGTTGATCATTTTAATATGTCAACACTGTGGGTCATTGAATGAAATAGAACCTTTTGAGACAATGAACACGTTCCCAACATAATGTCATACATAATCTTAATTTGGAGTGTTTCCAAAACATCAAACGTATGTGACCTTCGCTGATCTGACGACAGTGGGAATAAAAATGTATAAAATGTACATTGATATTGTATGGATTGGTGTTATGAACATATAAAGTAATGACCGATTAATAGCAAGGCGCAGATGGCGCAGTGGTTAAGGAGTCAGACGAGTGGTCACAAGGTTGCCAGTTCGATTCCTGATTAAGTCAATAGACGTTATCTTTTCCACATTGCCAGTGAGCAGGCGATTCATTTTTTGTCTCGCAGGGTCGACAAACATTCTCGAAGGGCACAGGTTGCAGGGATGGCTAAATGGAATATTGCATGTTAATATAGGTGAAGGAAGACCCCTGTATTTTTTGCCCACTACACCAAATCAAGACCAGGTATGCATCTGCCAAGTACTGTTGAACTTCAACCATAGCATTGGCACTAGCACTCTGTATTCTCCTGGTGTCACTGACTCAGGATTGACCACAGGTTATCACCAACCCCTGGCAATAAAAGAAATATCAATTTGTATTTGTATAAAGGCCTGCGACCCCTCGCCGGGATACACAGTTGACGATGTGTGTGTGTGTAAAGGATTTATACAGAATGTCAAAGATATAAATATATATCCAATAATAATAATAATAATAATAAACATCTGATGTCGTTGGTCCATCTTGTGTCTGATGGCTCAATCTTGCAATACTCTCACAAAAGTCTCACGCATTCAAACAGTTCATTTTTGCTGCCTTGTCTTATACCCGATACGTAAGTGTTTTTGACAAGTGCAACACAGGTATCGTTCAATGTCACATGACAAAGTGTTTCGACGACACTTTGTCATGTGACCAGCACTGTTTTTAAAACATGTCTCGATATGTTGTTCCGATGCAGTGATGTGTCGAAAACATCGAGACAGTTCCGACACTTGAGTGTCGAGCGCACATCACTAGTGTCAATACACCTAACTTTGAAAATGTTAGCTCTCAACATCAAGACACATTTTTCACCCAAGTTTAGTCAAAATGTGCTACAATTTCTAACTGCATTTTAAGGTACACTCTGGACCCCTAAACAGTGATGGGCATATTCAAGGCTTCATTACTGTTCTTCAAGCAGCAGGATCAAGCTGTCAACACAAACTTACTTTGCAAAATAAAAGCTGTCATGATTTGGATTTAAAAAATATAAGGATGGACATTCAAGACTTAATTTCCTTTCTTCCTGAAGCAATATATTGTGATGGCAGCAGTTAGTGTTTTTACTTCCAAATATAAGTGATTTTTTAAATGCATTGCAATGTGTGAAATATCAGTGACGGCTTTTATATTGCAAATTCTGATATACTCCAAGCATTGATCATGCAAGAATGGGATGCCATCAGTCAGGACGTGGCCCATAAGTTAATTGACAGCATGCCAGGGCAGATTGCAATGGTCTTGAAAAAGTAGGGTCAACACTGCAAATATTGACAAGGCATAAACTTCATGTAATTGCCAATAAAAGCCTTTGACACTCACAGACTGCTTGTAATTATACTTCAGTATACCATAGTAACTACTGACAAAAAAATAAGAACAGTGAAGCAGTAAACTTTGAGGAAACCAATACTTGTGTTATTCTCAAAACGTTTGACCACAACTTTACAATTAATGGGTTCAAGTTGGGTTTAATGATTTTTGGTGGGTTGTGTGCCATAGTTAGTAAAATAAATACAACTATTTCTACAATTTCATTGATTGAAATTGGATTTAGAATTTGTACTTTACAAAATGGAAATCTTCTTCAGCCAATGATTCTTATTTCCTAGCAATGGGGTAATTAAAAAAATTAAACAAAAAATGCTGTTGCTGATTAATATATCCTTCACATTCTTTAAAATGTAATTGTCTGATATTTCCAGGCCCTCCTCTAATAAATGGTTTGTTCCAAAGTTATGTTCAGGCCAGGGAAGATCGAACACTGATTATGAGTTGACTATTCATTCAGTACTTTCCAATACAATGCTTGACACACACAAACTTGTTTTTAGACACACATTAGAGACAGTTGGCAGATTATGCTGTTTAAATTGTAGTTGCAAACAAGCTAGAGATATGTAATCGACTTCAGAACTTTATTTGTGACCTGCAACATCATGTGAACATCGTCCCACTGAAAATAAACAACAAACAGTGGGCTTTTCTCAGATGATCTGGGTAGGCAGGGTAGCTGTCATCATTACCTTTGCACATCATTTTGAAGCTTATAACCTCCTCTTGACATTGGTGTAAACCATTCGAAATGCATGTTTTGTGGTAAATGTGACTAAATATTAGAGTGCAAGTTACACAGTTAGAATTGCTAGCAGTCAATCCCTGGCTTGTCCAGAATTCTCCAGATTATTCCATATGCTAAAAACTATTGTTTAGTTGTCAATATAGAATGAGTTAACCATCCCTACCTTTGCCTCCTCTGAAGAAAGTGCTACCAGTCAGTCAGTGAAATGTTACTAGTGAAGAAGAGGAAGGACATAATAATAGTACTGTAGCCGTTAAAAATAGGGGTATCATTGAGGATGGAAATAAGGACCATGAGGAAAGATTGGTCAGGTGGGCAGGGATTTGAGCATGCTGGGTTGATACAGCAGGGGACAGGTGAGTCTTCGACACACACATTGTTTCCCAGTGAGGGTGACACAGAGGGTGCGATGTTGCCTGTGATGGGATTTGAGCATGCTGGGTTGATACAGCAGGGGACAGGTGAGTCTCCGACACACACATCGTTTCCCAGTGAGGGTGACACAGAGGGTGCGATGTTGCCTGTGATGGGGCCAGTGTGTACCAGGAGTGGTCCGGTTTCTGGCTCGGTATAAGGACTAATTTTGTGAATGCGGCTCAGGGATGTCATACACAAGATTGACAATATTATTTTAGTCATACGCTAGTGCATATTTGTGTTTGAGTGTTGTGTATACAATTTATCTGCTGGGAAATGTAACATATATAAAGAGCTACCTCCAGGGAATGGAAGGGGAGAATAAAGATGGCTGATTGAAGGTGACTGTGCTTGGCGGTTTCTATATACATCCAAAAAAGATCAGATCTAATTGAGTGTCTTCTCAATTATTTTCTCAACTTTTAAATACTAATTAAAGTATTAGCTAAACCACTCTTGTGGCTCATTATCTAGTTTATGTAGCTAGTTATTTGAAATTGGTTTATTAAATTACATATTATAATAATATGCAATCACAAGGGTATATTATGTATGCTATGATACACTTAATTGAAACGTACAATTACACTACAAATTTAACAAACAATTAAGCACAAAATGCAACAATTTTCATTACATTTCCTAAGTTAGTTCAGGTACGGACAGTCAATTTAAATAAATAAATTATGCCCTAATCGAAAGATTTCCCATAATGGGAATACACAAATGCACCATAAAATGGGACCTACACCATAAACAGCATTTATATTTTGGTTCAATACATCAGTTTTACAGTTTTTCATATATAAACTGGTTTGTTTTTGGTTTGTCTTTTGTCAAGACGATTTTGTATCATAGCTTTATTTTTGGTTCAGTCAATCAACTGATTCTTTTATATGAATTTCACTCACTGGCCACTTCTTTAGGTACTCTATTCACCTGCTCATCGAAGCAAATTTCTAATCAGCCAATCACGTGGCAGCAAGTTAATGCATTTAGACATGTTGACATGGTCAAGATGATCTCCTGAACTGCAAACCAAGCATCGGAAAAAGGAAGAAAGGTGATTTAATTGACTTTGAACTTGGGATGGTGGTTGGTGTCACACGTGCTGATTTGAGTTTTTCAGAATGTGCTGATCTGCTGGGACCCAGTGAGCGGCAGATGTCTGGGTGAAAATGCCTTGTTGAGGTCAGAGGAGAATGGTCAGACTTGTCTGAGTGGATAGAAAGGCAACAGTTACTCAAATAACCACTCATTACAACCAACGTATGCAGAAGAGCATCTCTGATTGCACAACATGTTGAACCTTTGTGCAGATGGGCAACAGTAGCAGAAGACCACACCGGATGCCACTTGTCAGCTAAGAACAGGAAACTGAGGCTAAAATTTGCACAGACCCAACAAAATTCTTTAGTAGAAGATTGGAAAAGTGTTGCCCGGTCTGATGAGTTTCAATTTCTGCTGCGACATTCAGATGGTAGGGTCAGAATTTGGCATAAACAACATGAAAGCAGTGATTCATCCTGCCTTGTATAAACAGGAACACATCAACTTTGAAAGAAGCAGGAAAAATTGGCAAGTGTAAAGGATTTGAGCAACTTTGACAAGGGCCAAATCGTGACATGAGCACGCTTCACCATCTCGCATCTTTCGAGAGGGGTGTTGCAGATTTGCCGATGTTGCAGGGTTAGTGGGGAAATAAATTGGACAAGAACATTTGGGAGGGTAGAAAATGGGTAAAAATGTTAAATGAAATACAAACATTAAAAAATATGAAACCCCCAAAGACTGAAAGATTAATTCTTGAAGCCAAAAGACATAACATAGACAATACTTGACAAAAGCACGGGGAGAACAGAGGTGTGCGTAATGGGTGAAAAGACATTCCGGGATTGGATTATGGAGGTCAGTGGTAGCTAGAAAAACAGTGATGCAAAACGCAGGCACATGAGGGGTGGTGGATCTAGTGGGACACTAATCTTTCAGTGTGATGTTTGTTCTGCCAGGATTAAAAAATTGACTCCTCCAAGCACTTTAACAAACAGGAGAATGCTAAAAAAAAAAAAATCTTAATGCTTCTAGCTGCCAAATTTAACTGCCGGAATCTTGATCAAGAAATGGAAGTTAACTGCAAAAGGCAAACCAAGATCTGGATGGCCAAGAAAAATATCACAGTCTTTTGTGACTTATCCTACACTACAAGGATCTGTATGTGAGAGTTGTTAGATGGAAAAATGTACTTCTCAAATATGCAAAAAACAACCCGGAATAATAATTTTTGAACAATGTGTTGATGAAACGACAATTGAACAGTAGGGCCACAAAAATGGAAGTAAGTACTGAAGTATTTTAAGATAATAACATTTTCCCAACTGTTAAGTACGGAGGTGGCTCCATTATGCTTTGGGGTTGTGTGACAACCAGTGGAACTGGTAATATGGTAAAGGAAGAAGGGATTTTAATAAATATAAATAATAACCTAAATGCTAACCTTCAACAGTCAGTTAAGAAAATAAAGCTGAACAGAGGTTGGATATTTCCAAAGAATCACAAAAAACATACCTCAAAATCAACTATGACATACTCAAAGAAAAAAGGACAAATATGTTGGAATGGCCATCTCAGTCACCAGACATGGTGTCATCTGTCGTTAGACCTCAAACATGCAGTGCCTGCAAGTGTACAGTAGCTGGCTACAGAAATTGTTTACAAAGCAGATATCTGCCAGTGTCAGGGTTCCCAAATATTTGCACCCACTAGGTTCAATTCTGTTTAATATTTTGAATCTATAATGAATGCAAATAAATCATAATCCTGTATTAAATTTTTCCGACAAGTGGCATGTTGTACAATGCACCATGGAGGTCAGGACAACTTAAGTTTACAGAAAGATAAATTGTAACAATTTTTTTCAAGGGATGCCAAAATCTTTGCTAATACTGTACCTGTTGTTTAGACCTGGGTCTGAAATCTTCATTAGATTTTTTGAACATCGAACCTGCCAGTTGTGTGTAGATCTGACATTACTTACTATATTCTGTTTATAAGATACTGTGTAGAATTAAGACGTTAACAGAACTACAGTACATTGTCTTTCAGTAACCAGCTTACAAAACCTACACAAAGTGTATTTCTTGATATTTAAATGGGACAATGATTTCCTACAATGCATATTTTGCAAAGTCAACAGGAAATGCAATGAGAACATGACCAGTTGTGCTTCCACAGTTTGTCAATGGGCACCCGCCCATCTGACATACATGTATATTATGCATTTTAGGGTTTGTTTTATGTGTATCAAAGCACTTCATAGTCTAGGGAATCATTATCCCATATACATCTTTTTATACAGTTTTTATAGCGCTTGTGATTTAAGCTGATAACTTACTATAGAAAACAGTTGTCATTACGCCTCGAAAACCTACAAATAGCACCATTGAATACAATTAGGCACAGCTGATGTATTTGAAAGATAAAAACTATTTGGACTTGGCTCAGCACAGCCTGCATTGGTTGGTTGGAACAATGGCGGACATGGTGGCCATGCCACTGTACGGATCTGGCGACTCATTGTCGCAGGGGAACATACTGAGAAGCGCTCTCGTCCATGAGTGCATCTTCCTAATACTTCCTTGTTAAACAAACATTGTGTCATGAAGCCAAAACAGCCTGGCAGGGTTTGCTTTGGAGGACCAATGCCCAAAATGTAGAAGACCCTCAAAGGTTTACCGATTTGTAACCTAAGAAATACTTTTCAATTAACCTCAGCTGAACAGTCTGATCATCTCTGCCTTATAGCTTAGTACCTTACATTGTAAATTGTCATGGATAACCTTATAGTTGCATGTATGAGCTACCTTCAGTTGAAGGGCAATGCATTATTTCAGTGAGCACAAAGAATCATTTCACAGCACAGGACTCAAACAAAAGATGCATTAGAGTGAAGCACTGAATAATGATGATCACAATACAAGCAAAGATCACTTCTGCTACTTCAATGCCCTTTTTCATCTGTCAGATGAGTAGGCTGCAGTGTTTCTTTACAATAGTATTGACATGACATAGACTACTAGAAATAATTGTTTATGAGATTTACAGCATATGACTTTAGCCATCACGCTTGAGACATTTTTTCTTCTTTAAATTTATTTTCATGTTCAGATGTTTAGTCAAAACTCAACTGGACATTCTATATATTAACATAACATACATTATAATTAGAACTCTTATTCCCCAAGCATTTTCTATACAGTAAGTAATAGCCTCACTAATAGCTTACGCTCACTAGCTATTAGGAACTAAACAAATATGAATCACAACATACAGGATTTGAGATAAAGTGTTGTTATTAATAATAACAATACAAATGCATGAACAGTTACAAGGTTCTCGTTAAATAAGGAGCCAACCTCTAGTTCTGTCCAAGCAAATAAGCTGTTGTCTTGCCAGTGTGTCAAGTAGCCCCCTTCACGGGTAGGCCTACCTGAAGGCCACTGGTCTCCAACTCTGCTCCTGGAGCTCTACCTTCTTGATTTCTTCTAGTATTATAATAATTAGCTGGTTGAAGCTGGGGTTTGAGTAAAAACCTACAAGCTGGTACCTCTCTAGTAACAGGTTTGGAGACCCTGCTACAGACAACTTTCTTTAGATAATGGCTGCATGCCAAACTTGTAATGACAACATTAATTTCAGCAACAGTTTTTTTTTCCTTACTGGTGAATGATATATCATAAATGGTCACTAAGCTGTCGAGCACGGTGTAGATATGAGCAGGGAAATAATCTATATCTCAATATTTTTTGTGCAAAAATCATTACGAAATGTACACTCCCCAGATATTTAAAAAGAAAATGTAAAACAAAACAAACCTGGTTAAAAACCTCATAGGAATACAGGCCAGAAGAATAAAAACAAAACAAAATAAATATTCTATGGTGTGTGCCACTGGGTTCGTTTTTGGATGTGAAATAAACCCCTGCACATGAAAATTAATTGAGTCATTCGGGAGTAAAACACACAACATGAAAACAAATAGGTTATCTTTGGAAATATGAACATCCAACACAATGTCCTATTCGTAATACACGTTTTCGTAAAATAGTTTAGACATATCCATTCTCTTCTCAGACTCGTATTTGAGTCAACAATGAGCTATCCGAAAGTCGAAATGCTTTTGGAAAAAAAAGCTGAGGACTGAGGCATTGAAATTCAAAAAAAACATGTACAACAAAATAAAGATATGAACAAAAAATTGAAGAAAAATATTAAGAAGAAAATGTAAGAGGGGAAGAAATTACTCACCAAGGAAAATATCAGAGAGTAAAAATGTTCAAGAGCAATAAGAGATCGACAGACGCTGAAGAAGGTATAGGATATGTCACCGCAGCGAACCAAGCACAACGTACTCAAGACAGATTCAGCAAGCATAGCACCACTATCGGTATGGAGCAAACCACTTTGGTAAAAAAACAGGGGTGGAATCAAGGGAGCTATTTCAGCACTTTGCAGTAAAAGTTCCGTTCATACTGCATGATTAGGCAATGGCAGTGGCGTTTCTGGATAATCTGGCGCCCTATGCGAGATCTCTAAATGTCGACCCCCCCCCTACAAAAAAAAGAGAAATGCCATCTTCAGGGGAAATAACACTTTGTTCACGGTCCCTCTCTCTCGGCCTCTCCGTTTGCATGACCCTTCAAGATAAGTCCAAACAGTCTTGCTGAATCACTCAGTTGATTTCTATAGTGGGAAGAATAATGATGAAAAAAATTATGTTTGATGGGTAAATCTCTAAAACTGCAAATCTCATGAGTCATTTAATTTATGCATGAGCATGATAAGCCTAAATCATCAAAACAGCCCAATTTTAACTGACAGCTTAAAGAACTTCCAGTTTCTTTCTAGTTGACCACTAACCTCCATCAGGCCAGCTCCCTCAGCCCTGTCAGCCTGCAGCTGTATTCTCTCATTCTTGCCTGTTTTGACAAGTTATTGTTAGTAACTCAAATTTTGTATCTGTCAGTCTGAACTGATACAATCTTTGTTTCTCACCTGACTGACATTTGGTAGAGCTGCCAGCACCAACCTCTCTTGACATAATTTATCATATCCATAGCTACAGGTCTAGAAATTTAGAAATTATGGTTTATAAACAATCATCTATGGCTACTGTGATTTTATTGTTTGGTTTGAGATATTAATAATGTAATCTGTGTCACCTAATCTACACTCAAACTGCCAGTGGTTAAGTAGGTTAGACCTAAAGTTACCTAACATTAGCTAACATTATTTAACAATCAAATAATGTTAACTTAATAGCTGTCTTACAAACTTATGAAAAATTAATCATTATAAATTCCATTTATTTTGTAAATAAATAATGCAAATAATCTATCTGTGTTAATTTACCAAATATTCACATTGTAAGAAGCCACACCCCCCCCCCCCCCACACACACACACAAACACACACAGATGGCACCCTGGGTGACAATTTGTGTTTGTTTTACACTTTTTTATCACACATAAATGACTAATTGCATTTTTAATACTTTGAGATTCCTTAAAGCTCTAATTTTGATCGGAACTCTAGATATGAGATCTAGTATGAAAGTCAAATGTATCATGCCTTTTTACATAAATGTTTTATTGATACAGTTGGACAGAGATTTTGGAAGAGCTGTGTGTTCAAACCCCATGCTACAGCAGTACATGTGCACCAGAGACAGGAGTGCTGGACTACCTTAGGCTACTATTTTTTATTTTGTAATTAGAATCACATGCTATGGGCTTGGGACATAGACCTGCAAGACTTGCAGTTGGTTTGATATATATATCTGTTTGATATATTTCTTAACTGTAGATCGCATGAAAATGACAATAGATGTTGGAGGAATTGGATGGATGCAGGGATGAAAGTTAGATGTGAATGTGATTTGTGCCTTTAATGTTACCCCACAAGTATATGGAGCTAAAACAGTCTCAATAAAGATAAATGCACACACTACATTCACATATGCACAAACAGGATTCATACATGCACACACATGATTCATAGATGCACACACATGATTCATAAATACACACACAGGATACACAAATGCACGGAAAATTCACACATGCACACACAAAAATTTAAAAGCACAGAAAATTCACAAATGCATACAAAATTCACAAATGCACACAAAATTCATAATTGCACACACAATTCAGAAAGGCAAACAAAATTTACAAATGCACACAAGATTTATAAATGCACAGGACACGATTCAGAAATGTATTTCTGATGCACACACAAATATATCTTGATTTACACACTGCTTGCGGTCTGTGAACGTCACTGCATTTGTGAGTGAATTTTGAGACTCCCCTGATGTGGCTCGACACACAAATGCA
>JACXGM010031878.1:0-12816 GCA_016801145.1 Umbra pygmaea
GTATTATGATTACCTATTTAATATAGTATTATGATTACCTGGTTAATATAGTATTATGATTACCTATTTAATATAGTATTATGATTACCTATTTAATATAGTATTATGATTACCTATTTAATATAGTATTATGATTACCTATTTAATATAGTATTATGATTACCTATTTAATATAGTATTATGATTACCTGGTTAATATTGTGCAAGTCCCCCTTTGCCACAGTAAACAGCCCTGACTCGTCGATGCATGGACTCCACTAGACCTCTGAAGGTGTGCTGTGGTATCTGGCACCATGGAATCAGCAGCAGATCCTTTAAACTGCAGACCGGGAACAGCTAACAAGGGCCGCAGTTCGGATGAATCTCTGACTTAGTCATCCAGCCATTTGGCCCTTATCAAAGTCGCTCAGATCTTTACACTTGCCAATTCTCGCCCTCTCCCCCTCTGTCTTTCAGGTGTTTTGATTACAGAACCCCATGGACATTTTAGCTACGACTATGAGAAAACATCGCTGACTGACTGCAGAGAAATTAGGCCCATTTACGTAGCTGGAGACTAAATGAGTTTTGAAATATGTATAATAGTTCTCATATTAGAAAATCTTATTCAAAATATAAATAAACGAATTAGTTAATCTGTAAATAGGCCTAAACTAATTTGTTAATAAATCTTCTTTCACATGAATATTCCCAAACAATGCATTGTTTTGGATAAATGTGTGTATACACTCAAAAAATGAATTCACTTGTAATCATAGGGGAACCACTTTAAGTGCTATCTAAGCCGGCACAGGACCGACCTTCAATGTTGAAATATGGTTGAAATAATATCAGTTGTTGTTTCAATGTTGAAACAACGTTGATATAACGTTTAATGCTAAATGGTTGAAAAAGTTTAACACAAACAATTCTAAATTAACGTTGAAATATTTACAAGATCTGTACGTTGAAACAACATAATGTCTTCAACAACATAGAACAGAAATATCTGCCTTTAAACGTTTTATTATGATCATTATTAGCATTTCATGATATTTTGATCATAACAGCTCGTCAATGGATATGTAAATATAATTATGATCATTATTAACAATACTTAAACCTCAAGAGAGCAGCAGAAACATTTTGCCTTAACGTGATTTTGTGTGGATTTACAATTTTGTGTGCTTGCCTAAAAGTTTACCATGCATTATTACATTTATATTCATACACTGTCATGAAAACACAATTTTGCCAAATTAATTAAATAACACAGACTGCAAATACAATACACGTACACATTTCTCTATGTTTCCAGGCTGAAACTATTGTTATTGGTCATTTCACCGTTTTACTTTGATCATGATTGGTTAATCTTTCTGTCTTCAAGGATACTGGCCAATGACAATGTGCGCGCCTATTTTAACTTTGTGCCGTAATATGTGCCGTTACTGTTTGAGTCGATTTGAGCAGCAGGAGCTTGAGGAGTTGGGTGGGGATACACCAAGGCGGTAGCTTTTCATCCGGAAGTCGAGGCTTGAATGTAGCGATTCAGATGGTACCAGGCTATCAGCTCACGTTAGCATTCCATTCATTCCAATGAGTTTAGGGGTAACTTTGACAGCGAATAAATTGAAATCGGAAGCGTTTAAAGACTCTATTTCTCCATTGTTTATTTCTAAAGAAACAGGACTATGGATAAAAAACTCCAATACCTTGTACCTCACGTTATGGCCCCATATCAGCGGTTTTTGTAAACGTATGCTAGTTCCTGTCTCATAACCACGTGACTTCCTGTCACACAGTAGAGAAATTACCGTATATTCCAGTAGATGCTCGCAGACAATCGGTGGGACATGGAGCCATACAGTCAAGGGAGAAGCCCATCGGAACAAAATATTTCTTTCTCTATTTCTACTATGGTCTCAAGTCTCTACATGAGCAAGATTCGGGAATGCTGTCTACGCAAATGGGAGCAGATTCTTCAGGCGCGTCTAACATTAAAACCACCGCTTTCAGAGACGTTGCTTACGTCACATCTACCTCATCACGCTCAGCTGAGGCTGCGCAGTATGCTCGGCTATCATTTTAAAAAGTTGTTCAATTGGGCTTCAAGCTCTCTCCGTTGAAATGAATGAGATCATTCCATCCTGTTATTAATACATCCATGGGATACACTGATTGAAGCGGTTACGAAAGCGGAAGAGGGGTCGGAGGCATGGCGTACTCGTGGGGTTCCACTGCGGAGGAGATTGAGCAGGAGCTGGCGGAAATTATAGAATTCGATAGACTGGTGCTGGAAAGGAAAAACAAGTTGAATACCGTGTTGGTGGCGGGTCGCGACGGCTGTGCAGGGGGTGAGGTCAGCATGGATGGGAGTTCGGATGGTAGTGTGGGTGTAGCTGGAGGGGCGGTAGGGTTTGAGGAAGCACGGTATGTTAAGAGGAAGAAGAAGCGGGCACGGAAGAAAGAGGGTGGTGAGAGTAGTTCGGGAGAGGGTGAAGGGCCGGCACGTGGTGGTGGGGAACAGGGGTATAAGGTGATTGTGGAGTTTTCGGCCCCGACAGGTAAGCTGTTACACCCGGTGTCACTCACGGCGGGAATTAGGGAACAGGTTGGGAGGGTGGTGGATGCTAGGTTGGGAGGGTGGTGTTTGAGTGGTGGGAGGGTTCTTATTGTGGTGGGTAGTGTGGCTCTGAGGGATAAGTTGCTGAAGTTGGAGCTGTTGAATGGGGGTAAGGTGAAGGTGAGAGGGGTGATCACGGGTGTGCCAGATGATCTGTCAATGGAGGAGCTTAAGGAGATTGTGTCGGGTGGGGTGGTTTTGGAGGCGAGATGGTTGGGCAGTAGGGCATTGGGGTTAGATAGGGTTAGTCCCAATTGTTTTAATTGTCAGCGGATGGGGCATGTGGCTGCTGTGTGCAGAGGGAAGGGTAGGTGTGGTAGGTGTGGGGGTGCTCATGAGTATGGTAAGTGTGGGGTAGGGATCCTGGTGAGGTGTTGTAATTGTGGTGGGGAGCACAGTGCTGCGCTTCGGGGGGGTGTGGTTCAGAAGAAGGCGGCGGAGGCACAGCGGGTTAAGATGGTAGATGGGGTCACGTATGCGGAAGCGGTGCGGAGAGTGGGGGGACTTGGGGTTGGTGTGCAGGTGGAGACGGAGAGGGTTGTATGCCCGGTGTCGGAGGACGGTTTGGGTGTTCGCAGTGTGGTGTTGTCAGAGAAGTGTAAGCATGAGTGTGTGGTTGGTAAAGATTCACTGGTGGTGGGCAGGGTTGAGTTTTTGGCGTTTTTGTGTAGTGTGGTGAATGTGTGTAGTCAGGTTAAGGGACAGAATGCGAGGATTGCTGTTGTGGCGGGTGCTGCTAGGGAGTTTATGGGTATTACTGATGTCACGGGGGAGATGGTTCACGAGCTCATAAAAGAGAAGGGGGAGGGTAGGTAGTGGGGTGCGGGGGTAGTGGGCTGTATTTTAATTTCTAGGGTGGTGGGGTGTGGTGAGTGGTGGTGAATTGGGTGGGCTGTGACCGGCCTCACACTCCGGTACAGTTGGTGGCGGTAGATGCACCTTAACTTGGTTGTGATTCGCCAACAACCCGAAGAAGAAGAAGCAGGAGCTTGATTGCACGAGACTAGGCTCAAGGTCAGGGACACAGAGAGCGGCATTTGAAAGAAAACGAGACGACAAGAGGTAAGTTTATATACAAGTTATATGACTGAAACACGACTGTTAACGCCCTAGTTTGCTAAATTAGCTTGTTATCGAGTGTCAGGAAATGTGTTTAGACATTTATTTCACTTTTGCCACGTGTCAGTTTGTGCCTTTGCAGTTGCTAGCTAGGCCTTTTTTGTAAGCCGTTTGTGATTCTGTACAGTACGTTAAGAAGGGGCAGTTTTGCAAGGGATCAACCTTTTTTGATAAATAGCTTTAATTGTAAGGAATCAGAATTAATAGCCTATGTATTTAATTTAGTCAGGACTATAGGTGTACATTTGATTACTGTATTCAGTTTCTGTAGTATTTCTGAATAATAGACCTACCCAAAAACCTTAATTTCTCATCGATCACATAAGTTAATGGCAATCTTTTAATACATTTTTGTGCATCTTTTACTTCCAATGGTCAAAATTTGACACCAATAGTGTTTTTATGGCTTCACACATCAATAATGTTTGCAAATATTTCATAACATGCACCTAAATGTGATATTATTCTATGTAAAAATAGTACAACACAGGATGTTTCATGGGCTGAAATATACAGCAGTTATGTTGCTCTAAACTGTTTTGATTATTCTCTGTAGATGCTGTCAACAACGCAGACAACACAACACGTACGTACTAAAATAATGGAGACCGTGTCAAAATACGCACCAGAAAGGATGGGTGGTGGTGGCCGTAAGACAACTCTTCCTTGAAGACTCACTTCAGTTTCAAAAATAAAAAGGGTTTAATGATTGTTTCTAGATCAATACATACTTCAAGAATGAAACCTAGAGTAAAATGTTTGTTTCATTAATGATTTACTGACTTTGAATGATGTTGCTCGATTTTATATATACAGTGGGTACGGAAAGTATTCAGACCCCTTTACATTTTTCACTCTTTGTGTCATTGCAAAATCAAAAATGTTAAATTTTTTTCTCATTAGTGTATACTCAGCACCCCATCTTGACAGAAAAAACTGAAATGTAGAAATATTTGCAAATTTATTAAAAAAGAACAACTGAAATATCACATGGTCATAAGTAATCAGACCCTTTGCTCAGTATTGAGTAGAAGCACCCTTTTGAGCTAGTACAGCCATGAGTCTTCTTGGGAATGATGCAACAAGTCTTTCACACCTGGATTTGGGGATCCTCTGCCATTCTTCCTTTCAGATCTGTCAGGTTGGATGGGGAACGTTAGTGGAGAGCCATATTCAGGTCTCTCCAAAGATGCTCAATTGGGTTTAGGTCAGGGCTATGGCTGGCCAGTCAAGAATGGTCACAGAGTTGTTCTGAAGCCACTCCTTCATTATTTTAGCTGTGTGCTTAAGGTCATTGTCTTGTTGTAAGGTGAACCTTCGGCGCAGTCTGAGGTCCTGAGCACTCTGGATGAGGTTTTCTTCCAGGATATCTCTGTACTTGGCCGCATTCATCTTTTTCTTCAATTGCAACCAGTCGTCCTGTCCCTGCAGCTGAAAAAACCGCCCCATAACATGATGCTGTCACCACCACGTTTCACTGTTGGGATTGTATTGGGCAGGTGATGAGCAGGGCCTGGTTTTCTCCACACATACCACTCAGAATTAACGACAAAAAGTTCAATCTTGGTCCCATCAGATCAGAGAATCTTATATCTAATAGTCTGGGAGTCCTTCATGTGTTTTTTTGCAGGCTTTCATATGTCTTGCACTGAGGAAAGGCTTCCGTCGGGCCACTACTAAAATGAAACTGCACATTTTAAAGTGGCCTTTTATTGTGGCCAGCCTAAGGCACAACTGTGCAATAATCATGCTGTCTAATCAGCATCTTGATATGACACACCTGTGAGGTGGATGGATTATTCCGGCAGAGGAGAAGTGCTCACTAACACAGATTTAGACAGATTTGTGAACAATATTTGAGAGAAATAGGCCTTTTGTGTACATAGAAAGACTTAGATTTTTGAGTCCAGCTCATGATAAATGGGGGCAAAAACAAAAGTGCTGCATTTATATTTTTGTTCTGTGTTTGTGTGTGTGTGTGTGTGTGTGTGTATATATGTATTACATATTACTCACCTAAAGGATTATTAGGAACACCCGTCCAATTTTTCCTTAATGCAATGATCTACTCAACCAATCACATGGCAGTTGCTTCAATGCATTTAGGGGTGTGGTCCTGGTCAAGACAATCTCCTGAACTCCAAACGGAATGTCAGAATGGGAAAGAAAGGTGATTTAAGCAATTTTGAGCATAGCATGGTTGTTGGTGCCAGACGGGCCGGTCTGAGTGTTTCACAACCTGCTCAGTGACTGGGATTTTCACGCACAACCATTTCTAGGATTTACAAAGAATGGTGTGAAAAGGGAAAAACATCCAGTATGCGGCAGTCCTGTAGGCAAAAATGCCTTGTTGATGCTAGAGGTCAGAGGAGAATGGGCCAACTGCTTCAAGCTGATAGAAGGGCAACTTTGACTGAAATAACCACTCGTTACAACCTAGGTATGCAGCAAAGCATTTGTAAAGCCACAACACGCACAAACTTGAGGCGGATGGGCTACAACAGCAGAAGACCCCACCGGGTACCACTCATCTCCACTACAAATAGGAAAAAGAGGCTACAATTTGCAAGAGCACACCAAAATTGGACAGTTGAAGACTGGAAAAATGTTGCCTGGTCTGATGAGTCTCGTTTTTGTTGAGACATTCAGATGGTAGAGTCAGAATTTGGTGTAAACAGAATGAGAACATGGATCCATCATGTCTTGTTACCACTGTGCAGGCTGGTGGTGGTGGTGAAATGGTTTGGGGGATGTTTTCTTGGCATAATTTAGGCCCCTTAGTGCCAATTGGGCATCATTTAAATGCCACAGCCTACCTGAGCATTGTTTCTGACCATGTCTATCCCTTTATGGCCACCATGTACCCATCCTCTGACGGCTACTTCCAGCAGGATAATGCACCATGTCACAAAGCTCTAATAATTTCAAATTGGTTTCTTGAACATGACAATGAGTTCACTGTACTAAAATGGCCCCCCACAGTCACCAGCTCTCAACCCAATAGAGCATCTTTGGGATGAGGTGGAACGGGAGCTTTGTGCCCTGGATGTGCATCCCACAAATCTCCATCAACTGCAAGATGCTATCCTATCAATATGGGCCAACATTTCTAAAAAATGCTTTTAGCACCTTGTTGAATCAATGCCACGTAGAATTAAGGCAGTTCTGAAGGCGAAAGGGGGTCAAACACAAAAACTATTATTTCATCATATAACATTGTTCAACAGCAAAACTATAATAAAACAATTTACCTATATATTTCATTCTAGAAGCATCATTAAACCCAAATATATATAATTATTCTGGCATGTAGTGCTGTAAGAACTTATTTGAAGACCTACTTTTTAACGTTTAATGATTATATTGATTCTTCTAGAATAAAATCTTTATTTACATTTGTTTCATTATAGTTTTGTCTTTTGCTGTTGTTGAACAAGATGTTTCTCAATCAAATATAAGAAATTCAGAGAAATTAAAAGCATATTTTCTAATAAAAATTATGTTTTTATCTTTAATTGGGGGCATATAGTGCAGTCAGTTTTTTCATCCTATACAATATGTGGCACACCTCACCCCTGCAGATAGATAGATAGGTAGATAGTACATACAGTTTGAAGTTCTTACTGATGTCATTGTGTATCTACGATAGTGTTGCAAATTATGCATAGGAAGTTACATTACAATTGCTTTTATTTTCTGTACAAATTTTATGTCTTTAGAGAGTACAGTAAAGAGGAAACTCAATCTATAATTTATTCAATTTTGAGAAATAAGACATTGAAATAAGTTTGCAATTTCAACGTTGTTTAGTTTTGCAAAATAAATACTTTTTTCAACGTCACTTGCAAGACGGTGAAACAACGTTGTGATATTAATGGTGAAACAACGTCGCAATTTCAACGGTGAAACAACGTTGCAATGTCAACGTTGATACCTTTTGCAAAATCAAAACATAATCCAACGTTGATTCAACCTTGGTCTCTGACAATGATTCACCAGTGAATCAATGTTGAAATGCCGGCTGGGATATATCACCTATCTTTAAAAATGGTGCTATGTAGAATGATGAGGTGCCATATAGCACCATATAGCACTCCAAAGAACCGCTGAAAAACCAAACTGGGCTTAACAGGTTCTTTACATGGTAGTGGTGCTATATAGCACCATAACCACCGCAAAGAACCCCTGAAGAACCATTTGTTTTAGAGTGTATGTTGGACTAACGTAACTGTGTTATGTCAACCGGTCCCACATAACCGTGTTATGTTGCATTTAAGTAACATTATTAGTTCGGTAACACCAAAATGATAATATGACTTAAATGCAACTTAACCCATGTGGGACCGGTTGACATGACACAGTTACGTTAGTCAACAAATATTTTTTTTTAGTGTATGAGGGGTTGGGGGGCGGCATTGTTTTGTCTTGCCTAAGGCAGCAGAATGTCCAGAACCGGCCCTGGCTACGGGGACCATAACGTAAGATACTAGATTATGGAGCTTTTTATACATTGTACTGTTTCTTTAGAAATAACGTACAGATAGTGTCTTTATACACTTCGGATGTAAACTTTGCTGACAAAGTGACCCCTAAAATGAATGGAATGCTAACGTGATAGCCAGGTCGCATCAGAATCCACCCAGTGCTGCTTCCACTTCCGGTTCTAAGCCTTACCCCTTGAATTTATCTTACTACCAGTAAAAACTACATAACTCATGACAGCAATACCACTGACTTAAAACAATCTTGTTTCAGTCACCAGATTAAGTTGAGAGTGCGGTATCCATGGAATTGTTTAATTATGTCCCTATTTTACAAGTCTTAAAAAAGGCTCAGCAAACAGTCTGTCTGTACCCAGCTCTGATATCTGTGTGCCCTCTTACCTGCCATAATGACATCATTATGAAACATTTTCATTAGCCTTTCAATTCTTTCAAATTCATATTTTATCTTCTAGTCTATACTTTCATGTATTAGGCTACTAGGATTCTTACTTGGCATTTTGGTGTAATGAAAGATTATCTAGTTATTTTTCTACCAGGCTGGCTGCTTACAACCACCCACCCACACACACAGTGTGCAGATAATTTAGTTGGAGATCAGCTTCTATCATCTATTATCTTCTATAATGGTCTTCAATCTACCAGGTAGATGGCAAATCAGCCAGCAAATGTGAACCGGATTGCAGTGACAATAGTTGACAACTGTATAAGTTCACCATTTACACAAACTAATCTGCAAACTTTTGCCATTATAATTTAGTTTAGGTATGTGACTTCCCAAAATAGCTAAACTAGTTTCTGTGGTGTTTTCAATAATCTTTGTGATCATCAAAGATCGGCACAAACAAGTGCTTGCTTTCAGACGGTAGACAGACATGAACACTCTCACCTTGCTACAGTAGCTTCTCTCATTGACTTGCATGATATGATACATGCTTATGAGCCACGTCGTAGCTGGTTAGCCTAAGGCATAGTCTAAGACTCTTTATATACAGATTTTTCCAGACGTCTATGGGAGAAATTAATGGGAAATTAACTTCCGGAACTGGAGGAGAGGCAGGAGTGTTGAGGTCTATGACATTTTCTAAAGACAGGAAAACATTTCAACACAAGATGAATTTAAAGAAAACAATTTCCACCATATTGAATAATATAAGTCATATATAATCCTGAAAAACTGGTCAATTGTTTTAATGTACCACAGGAACATTCTCCTTTCCTTGTTGTACAAGTTATATTCAAAGTAATCTGGATTGACAAAAAAAGCTTGCAGTAAAACCTGTTAACTTTCAGTGGCAATTGAGAAGTTACATTGAGAGGCAAAGTTTTTATTGGCAGGCTGTTCTTTGTAGTTTATTGTGCAGTGTTGTTCATCTCAGGCAACAAGCAGACAACTGTCATGGCAATAATTGGAACAAGCTGCTAGACAATGGAAAAACAAGTGTACATACAGTAAGTATTTACATTCAAGTCTTACAGAGAGACAGGTTGAGTTCATTAACAAATCCTGTACCTTTACTTGTCATATACCATATTACTAACATTTCCAGGACTGCATTCGACATGCAAAATCAGACTGCACTAATATACATTTACAATGTTATAAAAATACAAAAATCCAACTTTAAAGCACATTTACACAAATATAACTTTTGTTGTGGCACCTAGACTATGAACAAACAGATGTCATTGCAATCAGTTTGTTTTCCAGCATTTACATGATTGGATTTCAGTAGCATGGAGACATGGGAGGCCACAGTAAATACAACCAGAGCTATGGTGGGAGGCTGTACACATAAATGCCGTAAGTCTCAAAACAAGTTTTCTACAGGGGTTATTTCAGAAAGCAGGTTTAACAAACTTTTGTTGGCTGACTGAGCTGTCAAACTAAGAGCTGACTGTTTAGGAACAGGTGGTAACATTTAGTTCACTCAACTCTAAGCCAAAGCAACACAGAGTAAAGCGTGAGCACGAGGATATAAAAAGTCCTCATCACTGGAACCCATAGAACACCGTTCCTCATGACAACAGGAGGGGAAAGAAATAGAACTTCTTATGCCAAATATGAACTGACATTTAAGAAAAGCAATACCATAGCAGCAGCGTTGAGTCATGTGAACAGTGCGAGGGCTGAGAATATTGTTCATATAAATTATAGATTGTGCAGAAAAATGGTAACGCTTAAATATATTCATCAGGCAATAATAACACATCCAATCGGTGTCTGATCACCCTTTCCCAACTGAGATTTCTGTGAAGCATACTGACAGAAAAAACTGCCTTCACAAAGTTAAGTAAACCTTTTGCATAATATTTTTCTGCCAAATCTTTGTATAGGCTACTTGAAATATGATTTTAAAAAGATTTGGGTTGCTGGAACTACATACAAATTCCATGAAAAAAGTTGACTTAATTCTATTGAGTAGAGACGTCTGTTTTATTTTATCAGTGTATCTGTGCTTCATAATCAACTGGTTCCTTGACGTCAGGACACCCCCTGCCTGACACATCCAGATAGCGAGTTTCAATTAGAGATGGACAAATTTAGGGTTAGTTGAATAAAACCTACTAGTGAGCAGGTTATATTCACAGTGTATGTTGCCGTGGTTACTGACCCAGAGTAACACTGAACTGGCTTTTTGGAACCATAAACCTGTGAACTGAGTTTTCGCTAAACCTGCTTAATGAAATACCCCTCAGCTCCGCCTAGCATGGTCATCTCACAACCATGGCCATTTAAGAGTAGAGCAGTAGAGCCTATCCTCTACTGAGAATGGTACCATGGTCCATTCTGGCTACCATGGCTGTCTACTAATGAGTACACTGGCTGTCGAGCATGACCAGATAGGGACTGCTAAGTCTGGATGGAGAAGGGTCAGACTTGTAGCTTCCTAAAGCTTCACCATGTATTGGAATGTCTATTATTTCACTGACAGGAAGACGGGCAGGAAATAAGCATGCATGACAGAATGACTGAAATGGCTTCTTTAGAGAACTAAAACTCAAATAATACAATTTCTCTATCAACTAGTCAAGGACTGAGTATGTCTGTAATTTCTAGCATCCTAAACTTGAGAAATATCATCTGTTTAAGGCAGACACAAAATAATTTGGATGGCTAGACTCAAGTATGTGTATGTTTCATGTGGCTCCGTCGGCTGCAGTGCTGCTGGTCACCAGAGGGGGTGTGGCCTCTTGGTCTGATTCTCTGACGAATATGACCGCGTCGCCGCTAACGTTGATCAGACACTGTGCCTGGAACAAAACAGGAGAGAGGTAGAGAAATATGATAAGACATGTTCAACATGGTGTTCATTTTAGTGCAAACCGAACAATTATTTTCCCCCCAGCAAATTATCAATGTGTTTGGTGTACCTGGTTTTTGTTTGGGTTTTCCATGAAGACACACTCTTTCATGCTGTATGACACAACGGCGTTGCCCCCCAGAGCAGCTACATGGGCCCGGACCATGGCAAACACCTCAGCTATGAAGGAATGTAGGAACCCACTCACCCCCCCCTCCTAACACAAACACACATGCACAAACAAACATTAACCGTTGTGATAGTATTGCAAGAAGCACAAAGAGGAACAAACTACACAAACACCACAAGTTCTCACTTTATATTAGCTACAGATGACACCGGAAGGAATATATTGTGTGTACCTCCCGAAGTGAAGTAGTCTCTCTGATAAAGAACATGTTGATGATTCCCAGGTACTTTACAATGCGTGTTGCTGGGAGGAAGGACAGGGGAGTCATCTTCACCACAGATACAGGTGCACCGCATGGCAACGACCTGGTGGAGCGTAGTGACCGAGAACGGCCGTCTGGGAGGGGACTGCAGCGCTCTGAAGATGAGACTGGTGGATGGTGTAGAAAAAGGAGGAGGGTGTTGACAATGAGGGAGGGAAAGCATGAGAGAAAGAGGGAGGGATGGAGATCCCACTCAGCCATTAGATGGTGCTACACAGCTGCTATGATGAGCAATGAGCTGGAAGAAAATGAATACAGACAGGCCAAGGTGCATGTCTGTGAGGAGTTTTATTATACTGTAAACTACAAGGTGTGTGTGTGAGGAGTTTTATTATACTGTAAACTACAAGGTGTGCGTGAGTGAGGAGTTTTATTATACTGTAAACTACAAGGTGTGTGTGTGATGAGTTTTATTATACTGAAAACTACAAGGTGTGTGTGTGTGTGTGTGTGTGTGTGTGTGTGTGTGTGTGTGTGTGTGTGAGGAGTTTTATTATACTGTAAACTACAAGGTGTGCGTGAGTGAGGAGTTTTATTATAATGTAAACTGCAAGGTGTGTGTGTGAGTGAGGAGTTTTATTATACTGTAAAATAATAGGTGTGTGTGTGTGTGTGTGAGGAGTTTTATTATACTGTAAACTACAAGGTGTGTGTGTGTGTTTGTGTGTGTGAGAGAAGTTTTATTATACGGAAAACTACAAGGTGTGTGTGTGTGAGTGAGGACTTTTATTATACTGTAAACTACAAGGTGTGCGTGTGTGTGAGTGAGGAGTTTTATTATACTGTAAACTACAAGGTGTGTGTGAGTGAGGAGTTTTATTATACTGTAAACT
>JACXGM010031879.1:0-12822 GCA_016801145.1 Umbra pygmaea
ATATGTTATCTCGTGTCTGTGCCACGGTAAAGAGCACATGTATTAGCATATAGGCTTTGTGCAGTTCCTGTACACCATTGTATTTTCCACGATCTGCTGTATCACGTCCTCATGTATACGGTTCAGTAAAACATCTTGAACACTCCTCCTGCGCTTGGTCTCCTGTCTCTCCACAACACAACACCAACTGTGACACCCTGACTTTTTGGTACGTGATCCAGTGTGGAACGGCCCCTATTAGCCAAGAACCTTTACCTCAGACTGTTCCACCCCTGCTCTTCAATACAAGAGGCTAAAAATGGCCACTAAATCCAAGAATGGCAGCAGGCACGCAAACCCACCTACAATGTGGGGAGGCAGTGATGGAAATGACTGATACAGTGCATGCTTCACAGCTGTTTCTTATAAGGCAGGGAAAGTTTATTTGCAGCAGTAGTGCTTGTGAATGTATTGCTTTCTATTTGAATATGGTGTATGTTGCTGGACCAAAGATTTGTCATTGCTTATCAAGATGTCCATCGTCAAATAAGAATGAATAGATCAGAGACAAATACACTGATCAGCCATAACATTATGCCTAAAATTGTGTAGGTCCCAATTGTGAATAGTCAATAGTTAAAAAGATTTCATATTTGATCTAAAAAAGAAAAGAAAATTCTAATGCAAGCATACTCTCACACACACAAACACGCTCCAGACATGCTCTTCTAGAATCCAAAGATTTTGCCACCAAAACAGCAGCCCCATATGCAACAAACTGCACTGCACTGTGTTCTGACACCTTTCTATCAGAACCAGCATCAACCTTCTCAGCAATTTGAGCAACAGTATCATTATGCTTGCCTATTTTTCCTGTTTCTAACATATCAACTCATGAGAAAATGTTAACTTGCTGCCTAATATATAAAAATGGACAAGCATAAGGATTTGAGCTACTTTGACAATGGCCAATGTGTTATGGCTAGACAACTGTGCCAGAGCATCTCCAAAAAACTTGTGGGGTTTTCCCAGTCTGCAGTGGTCAGGCCCAAATCAAAAAGTGGTCCAATGAAGGAAAAGCAATTTAATGCTCGTTGATGGACGTCGGGTGCGAAGGCTGGCCCAAGGGGTCCGATCCAACGGATAAGCTTCTTTTACTTGGATTCTTCCATGGTAATAGGTTTTGCGGTCATTCATACATATCAATGTGCAAGACTTACAGCTGGCAATGCAACATAAAATCAAACACAATTTGCTTACAGTTCAGCTCATGTAGCACAGAGTTTGTGGTTCGACTGATCAAGTCTGTTTTCCGAAGATGGTGCCTGGCTGTATACATGAATGGTAATGTCTTTTAAACTATATTTCTAATAAACTGTCTGTACACTTACAAAGTTCTCAATGCTTCGGTTTGCATGTAGGGTGCTTCATTATGCTCCTGTGGAAGTATGGTGCTATTTTGAGTTTTGTTAGTGGTCTAAATTAGCAATTTATTTTTACTTCACCCATGCCCTCACAACTAGTGTTATAAGGTAATTATCAGTTTGCACTAAAACTGGGCACATTCAATTAGCATGAAAACATATCCCAGAGAACGGTCGACTCGGTACCAATGTGTTATAAACCCCTAGGATCATTTTGGGCCGGAGTTGTCCTTTAAGACTCCAACAGCTTACAGACAGTAGGCAATGAAGGTCATAGTTACTAAAACACCTTTCTACTGAATAACTTCAAAAGGAAGATTCCCAGTATCCCTGTTCATGTGTCCATGCTGCAAGGAGTCATAAGGACTGCCGATGTGGCCAGGGCAATAAATTGCAATGTCCATACTGTGAGTTGTCTATGAACGTGCTACAGGAAGACAGGAAGGACAGCTGATCTTTCAGTCACAGTGGCAGACCACGTGTAACAACACCTGCATGGGATTGGTACATCCGAAAATCACACCTGTGGGACAGGTACAGGATGGCAATAACAACTGCCGGAGTTACACCAAAAATTAACAATCACTCCATCAGTGCTCAGACTGTACGCAATAGGCTGATAGAGGCTGGACTGAGGGAGTGTAGGCCTGTTGTAAGGCAGGTCCTTACTAGATATCACTGGCAACAACGTCACCTATGGGCACAAACCCACCTTTGCTGGACCAGTGCATGATATCCTGCAAGACAGGAATGTCAGTGTTCTGCCATGGGAAGAGCCCAGATCTCAATCCCATTGAAAATGTCTGGGAACATGCACGTGCCTTGGTGGAAGAGTGTGGTACCTTCTCACAGCAAGAAATGGCAAATCTAGCGTAATCCATGACGACAGAGTGCACTGCATTATTTAATGCAGCTCGTGGCCACAACAGATGCTGTTACTTTTGATTTCGACGCGCTCTTTGTTAAACGACACATTCTTAAATTTCTGTCAGTCACTTATTTGTGAAAGTTGTTCAGTGTATGTCTTAGGTGTTGAACCTTTTTATCTTCATACACATGTTAAAGATGCCTTCTGCAATTTTAGCCAATATTTAGAACTACTTAGGCCTCTAGGTTCTAAAGAATGTGAATTTAGGCACCCTTTAAGCGGAGACCCATTTTTAGATTATTTCCCTGAAGTGTTTAGGTTCCTATTTTCTCTCTTGTTCTCCTGTGTTTAGAGATTGTGCTTGCTCTGCAAACTCATATCTCAGGTTTGATTCACAGCTCTGTCAAAGGGACTTCCCCTACGTTAGCAAACCATATGCCACACATTTGTTTGGAATTCTCTGCCTGATGCTTGGTAAGGGAATGCTTACAATAGCCAACAAACACTGTCAGGTCTCAAGCTTACTATGGTAAACTGATGATCCTACTTGGATTGTGCAAATAATATAGACAATATACTACACATCCAAACTAAAATGGGGGTTGCTAAAAATAGTTTTGCAATTACAAACATTGCAGACTGTATCTTTATGTTCGCTAAAACTGACAGCAGTTGAAAGTGAGAGGTTTCTTTTTTTGCTGAGTTTACATTTATGAGTACTTGCCGTGGAGGACAAGTGCACTGTTTTTCCATGTTCCTGCAGTCCAACCCTGGTTCCTAAAGTAGTCCAAACATTTTCTTCTGTGCTCCATGCACAATGAGTCATGCAATTCTGAACAGGCACTATGTCAAACAACACTGTCAGTGTAGTGCACTTGTAGAGAATTAGCAATCAGCCCCTTACAAAATGCTTGGAGGGCCCTTAATGGTCACGTGTTCCTGACAAACCCTAGAGGTTGACTTTGAGTGGCAAGGGGATCAATAAACCAATCAACTTTTTGGCTCAGTTGTGACTTTAATGATTCCATTACTGTTCTACTTCACTATAAAGGCCAGGATTTGTTCAAAATAAAATAATTTGGTTGTATTTATATCTTGGGTGTGTGGAATACATAGAAAAATATGTGTCATAGGAAAGTGTACAGTTTAAATTCTCAATGGACTTTAAAATCTAACCATAGAACAAATAAACACGTGGAAATAAAACTGAATTCATGAAATCATTTTGTCTAACAAAATCTTATAAAAATATTTTGATATCCCAATGTATTTGTAAAATGGAACACATTAAATGACAGAAGTACTAATATCCCAGTAATATCCCAGCCAGAGTACAAGATCCAAATGTTGAATTCTGGATTTAGAAAATAGTATATATGTAGTTTTACTTGCATAAATTACTAGCTTAAGATCTATAAGGGGATTTTAGAATACAAACAATATTTGAGATAATTAATGCTTGAGCAATGGATGGGGTAGCACTAAGCCTATTGTTAACCTCGTCCTGAGGCTCTATTGTGCACAGGACATAATTACACTTTCCTCTCAATGTTGGCCTTGAGGCAGGGATTTAATGAAGCATACATTTTTCATAATCGTTTAAACATACTGAATAATGTCACTGCAGCCAATTTTGAGCGATAGATTAAGGCCACATTTAAAGCGACAGTCCACCAGTCCCTCCGTGGGTGGAAGTGTCCGGGAAAGAAATGTACCTAATGTAACCCAAATTTTGTTTTAGTTCATAAAACTAATTATACAAAAAATACAACTCTAATGTGAAAATATTAACTAAAATCAATCATATTGGTTTATCTGTGTAGATTTAAAATGTTGTGGATTTAAATTTTGATAGATTTAATGCAATATTGGAGCCTGTGTTATTTGAAATTTGTCGAAACTCCAGCGCTCAGATGAGGCATGGAAGCAGGAGCGCTGAGGAGGCCCTGATGACGGCAGCGCTGAGGGGGGGCCTGAAGACACCTGCGCTGAGGGGGGCCCGGAAAGCTCCAGCGTTGAGTATTCAAAATCAAGAGGCAGAGGTAGCGTAATGAACTCCAGGTCCATGGCAGCTGGGAGCTCCGGAGGCAGCTAAGCAGCGGCCTGGATGTGAGCCGGATGATCAGGAGCCTGGAGGTGAGCCGGCTGAGCAGGGGCCTGGAGGTGAGCCGGCTGAGCAGGGGCCTGGAAGTATTGTTCTTCTCCTTCTTCAGCCAGGGCTTGGTGTAAGGGGGGCAGCATCAGCTGGAAGTCAGCAAAGGGGCCTCTGGCAGGTGGAACTTCTGTGTACACCCACCATGGCTCACCGGTGGGTATACATGGTGCCATGCAAGCCCCTGGTAGGGCTAATGCCACCTGCCCTGGCTGCTCCTCTGAGAAATAGCTGTTAATGATGGTGTTTGGTGTTGTAGTGGCCTTCCCTGGTGAGAAACTGGTCCTACCACAACCCAGATATCCCCCCGAAAAGGTTATTGGAGAGACCCCAGTGCAGCTCCTCATACCCCTCATCTGGGGCTCAATCCTCTTCGTCACTCTCCTCATCTGAGGAAAAAAGCCCAAATTCCTCATCCCCATAGGGATACTCCCAGGGCTCCGGTGTGGTGGTTTGCATCACCTGGGGATAGCCCTGATAAGGCCACATCGGTGGTGTTTAGCCGAATTTGTCCACAAAATCATTTATGGAGGTAATGGGAGCTTCTCCCCCATGCTGAGCTGTCTCCATGTTGGTAGTAAGGAGAGAGCGCCCAGCCTGTGCCCCAAGTACAGTGTGTTTGAACTGAGCTCCAACCATTATGTGAAAAGTAGGGGTTTTCTGTGTCTACTTCCCTTGATTCCGTGGTCTCGAAATCCTTCCTTTTAAAGGAGGGAGATCCAAACAGGAAGTAGATGGTTGTTGCTTGTTTTTAATGGACAATCAGTGAAACATACATGTATTGTAGTTGCATGCGAACAGTTGAAATGAGAGCAAAACGAGTATACTTATTATGCTCTCACAGTGGAATAAACACTGACTGCTAACATACAAGTGAAGAGTGTAACACAAACTTCCAAACTTCAAAAACCCTCTTTTCACAACTTACATAATGTATAGAGCAGCTCCCCGACAGCCTTCCCACACAATGAAACAGATGAACAAATTATCACTCCTAACGTAAATCAATGCCCGACACCTCTCTCTAGTTTGGCCAGTGTTACATACTAACAACTAACAGCTAATCAATCAAAGCTGTACGTAATCATCAATCAGATCTACAAAATACTAGCCTAACCTAACCTAAGCCCTATCCTAGCAATAGCCAAACCAGAGAGGTGTCACACATATACACATAACTGATGTGTATAACTCCATGCAATAACTCCATGCAATGCACTGAACACAAAAGGAAAATACACAGGAAACATGACATAAACCACACACATTTCAAGGAGTCCAGACTCAGTCTCTGTTAATGCCAGACATCAGCTGATTTCTCACACTACATATTTGCTTTTATTCAAAAAGGAAGAATAAACAGTTGTTTGTTATAGCTTCCAAGCTGGCGTTTGGTCTCCCCTTTTTTGGATGTCATGGTCTAGAGCCGGGTTGTGACACAATACAATCTAACAGCAATTAAGATTTAGCCTATATAAGCATAATTATGTACAGTGCCTTGAGAAAGTATTCTGCCCCCTTGAACATTTCAAGGCTTCAAACATAACGATATAAAATTGTATTTTTTTGTGAAGAAGCAACAACAACTGGGACACAATCATGAAGTGGAATGAAATTTATTGGATATTTCAAACTTTTTTAACAAATAAAAAACTGACAAATTGGGCGAGCAAAAATATTCAGCCCCTTTACTTTCAGTGCAGCAAACTCTCTCCAGAAGTTCAGTGAGGACCTCTGAATGATCCAATGTTGACCTAAATGACTAATGATGATAAATAGAATCCACCTGTGTGTAATCAAGTCTCCGTATAAATGCACCTGCTCTGTGATAGTCTCAGAGGTCTGTTGAAAGCACAGAGAGCATCATGAAGAACAAGGAACACACCAGGTCAGAGATACTGTTGTGGAGAAGTTTAAAGCCAGATTAGGATACAGAAAGATTTCCCAAGCTTTAAACATCCCAAGAAGCACTGTGCAAGCGATAAAATTGAAATGGAAGGAGTATCAGACCACTGCAAATCTACCAAGAACTGGCCGTCCCTCTAAACTGTCAGCTCATACAAGGAGAAGACTGATCAGAGATGCAGCCAAGAGGCCCATGATCACTCTGGATGAACTGCAGAGATCTACAGCTGATGTGGGCGAGTCTGTCCATAGGACAACAATCAGTCGTATAATGCCTTTATGGAAGAGTGGCAAGAAGAAAGCCATTTCTGAAAGATATCCATAAAAAGTGTTGTTTAAAGTTTGCCACAAGCCACCTGGGAGACACACCAAATATGTGGAAGTAGGTGCTCTGGTCAGATGAAACCAAAATCTAACTTTTTGGCAACAATGCAAAACGTTATGTTTGGCGTAAAAGCAACACATCTCATCACCCTGAACACACCATCCCCACTGTCAAACATGGTGGTGGCAGCATCATGGTTTGGGCCTGCTTCTCTTCAGCAGGGACAGGGAAGATGGCTAAAATTGATGGGAAGATGGATGGAGCTAAATACAGGACTTACAGCTGTAATCGCAGCAAAAGGTGGCGCTCAAAGTATTAACTTAAGAGGGCTGAATAATTTTGCACGCCTGTTTTTTTTGTTAAAAAAGTTTTAAATATCCAATAAATTTCGTTCCACTTCTTGATTGTGTCCCACTTGTTGTTGATTCTTCACAAAAAAATTACAGTTTCATATTTTTATGTTTGAAGCCTGAAATGTGGCAAAAGGTCAAAGTTCAAGGGGGCCGAATACTTTCGCAAGTCACTGTATGGGGGAATCTGCAGTATACTGATGTGCAGGCAAAAAGATTTAGTCTGTTAATCTGTAGTGTGAAAATAAATGGCCAGTTCAGAAAATGAAGGCTACGATATTAGGCTTAGAGTAGCTAACACAAATTATTAGTTCAGACAGAAAACGCCTACATGAGAGTGAATTCTGGCAAGAGTCTCTTTAATAGAGGTAGTCCTATACATTTTATGCCCTGCATAAAATGGTATAATGATATGTATAAACATATAATTAAAGGTTTTTAATGTTGATTTAGCCTGATGCTTTTTCTTATACTTACATGCTGAGTTCAGTAACGTCTGCAGTAATTAATCTAATCTAATACTGTGTTCTGGTGCAATGGGCATGGCAGACCATTGGGTACCGATTCTGGGCGCAATTTGTGAACCTCCTGAAATTGAAAATGAGACAAGACATCAGCTGCGTTAATGTTTAGATCTGGAACATGCATTCCTTTAAACCCTAAAGGGAGGGGGAGGTCATACTTTGACCTACAGTGTCTTATAATTTTGGATTTAGAAGACTCTTGGCTACAACATGAATGAATGAAATCCAACATTCTGAGACATTGATCTTATGTATTATGTCATATACATCCCCAAAAATGTATGTTTATTTTAGTTTTTTTCTGGGTAAATGCATGTAAACCATGAGGAAAATGGCAGTGTAATCTAAATTGAGATAAACTGCTTTAAGCAATGACCAAAAGTGTAAATTCGACAGGCAACCATCATTCAAAACAACAGTAACATGGAGACATTTGGACAGATGAGGCAATGCCTAACAGCCGAGACACAAAAGCCATGAGGTATGATACGCATAGCAAAATTCTAATTACACAAAATGGACAATGAATCAATCGCATTTATTTTATAGAGCCCTTTTTACATCAGCAGTTGTCTCAAAGTGCTTTAATAGATACCCACCATAGAACCCCAAAGAGCAACCAACAATGCGAAATTGAAGCACAGTGGCTTGGTAAAAACTCCCCAGCAATTTGTTTCCCAGGAATAAACCTAAAATAAATAACTCTTGGTGACCATGCTTGGTGACCAGAGATGTGCAGGAATGGCAATGGAGAATAGCAGAATCAAGATTTGAACACACAAAGTAGAGCTAGGCAAAAAACTGATAACAGCAAACAAAACCATGAATAAGCTTCTGAACTAAATAGCAAACAAAAGAGGGCCAAGAATGGATCCTGATGGAACACCACAATCAATTGGCGCATAGGGTGAAGTTAATGACCAGGGGCCTCATTTATAAAACTTTGCGGTGGATTTGCGTCAGAAGTGGCGTACGGACGAAATATCGGACCTGCGTACGCAAAGAAATATTCAGATTTATAAAACCGTGCGCACCCACGTCCTATGCACGTTTCCCTTTATAAATCACAATCAACTCTAAATGTGGCGTAGCTTTTGCGGCTGCATGTCACGCCTATAATTGCCCATAAATAGTCAGTGAAACGCCCCGAAATTAATATTCATTCATTGAGAAATACATAGGGCCCTATGGTTTCCGCGAATCACGGAATCTATCACTAAAAACGGAATTTACTTATAAAGCAGTCTATATATATTTGTTCTATAATCCAAATATATTCCAGTAATATAAACAACTGTCATTGAGTTTGTCCTAATACAAAAGGCAGCAAACATGGAAGTTAATTTGCGCTCTCTATATATATATATATATATAGTCTATATGCAGTGTGTTTCTCTACCGAATTCGGCCAGCATGCGCTCCGTCATATAGTTCAAACGTTGTAATCCGCTTGATAACTGACAGCTATTAACAACGGTATTCACTCCATTCTACATTTTCCAATCAAACAACGCTTGTTTTTCTCAATTTAATAACTTATCCAAATGCATATAACTAGGTATAGGCTACTATGTTCCTTCGCCTGAAGCAATTCTCTGACGGTCTTGCTAATCAGGCAGCTCGCACTCAGGGAGCGCAAGGTCGAACTGCTGCTGAATGTTATGGCTTTGTCCACACGATTGCGCCTGATAGCTACAACTTCTTAAAATAACGTTTATAAATATTTTTGTTTGCCGTTGTTCCACTTTTCTTCCGTATCTTAGGAAATCTTTGTCTACTCTTTTATTTTTTATTGTGGGTAGATTCATCTGTAAGAAATAATGTGTTATTAACATCTGGCATAACCCGGCTTAGGGGTTGGCTGTGAAATCCCAGACCTGTCAGCCAATTCCCTCTGGAAAGTACCAGTCGCCAGAAATCTAAAGTGTTGTAAGGACTTGAAGTGGGACTGGCATGGCGTAATTTCTCAGAGTGCTCCTCTGTAACGCTGGGCCCAATAGAGCACAGAGGTCCAACAGGACGCCCCGAGGAAATCGGAACCGGCTCTTAAGCCACTCGTCCTCGTTTGCCAGCAAGTCTTCTTGCTGTCTGGAAATGTGTTCCCTCCGAATCCTTCCATTTGCCACATCTTCTAACAGCGCAAGATCAGCCATTGTGCGTCATTACGCATTGGGTTGGCATCATGGCTTTTTATGACCATGCAGGTGATTGTATCTGATCAGCTACAGATGTCGGTATTCATGTAATTGTAAATGGGATTATGCGCAAATGTAATAAATTCCAGCTTTCAAAATGGTTAAAGCTCCACTGTGTATTTCTTTGAGTTGATTCTTAGCAAAAAAACTTTGTTCTTTCACAAATATGTGCTTATTCATGTGTAATTACTTCCACCTAATAATCAAAGTATTTTCGTAAGTGTAGAATCTTCCATTCACAATACATGCAATCGTGTCCGCTCACCATGTTACGCCTCCATCTTTAAAATACATTAGCCAAAGAGGGACATACCTGGAAATTCAAGCTCGGCCATTCGCGCTTTTACACAAGTGGCACCGTGACGAATGCCAGGGGGAGATTACTCACGACTGCCGGGAAATTTCAAAGTCTGTTGAAGATGTAAGATTATGGCTGTTCTCGAGGACATGTAATAGTAGCGCTGGCTCAAGCTATAAAGTAGTCAAGAACGTTCGGCTGGCAACACAAACAGGGATTTTTCGTTTCAAAATAATAGCGCTTGTGGTTCATTGCAATAATCATTGCTTATTCATTGCATGTCCATGTTCATGTTTTGCTAAAATTAGTATTCTGTTTGAATAAAACAGACTCTAGTGAATGTTTTTCAAATGAAATCGTGTTTTCACATGAGACACTGACAATATATTCAATCAAATTGTGTGTAAAACATATTTGTTACTTTTATTAATAAAACAAGTTAAATTATTATTTTTGCTACCACATGCTCTTATTGTTTCTTTACACACAATACAATTGCATTTGGTTATAACTCACGGGCTGTGTAGTGAATTAACAATGACTATTGCAATGAGTCAAAATGAGCGCTATTTTTTTGAAAGAAAAAACGAATATCCAGGTTTACGTTGCTGGTATAAATACGCGGTAACTTGTTATATACATTTTCACCAGCAGATGGGAGCAGATCTTACACAATGCAGCTTTAAGACACACGTCAAGATAGAACAATTGATGGATGGAAATGAAATGGACATACGGCATATACATGAACACCATGATTCCGTAGCTGATGACATTTATGAACACAACTTTCCCCAGTGGACAATGAAGACATCTATCTAATCTAATGTATGTCTGCTCCGCCAGACATTACAGAACATGTTTGCGTGTTGTTTTTGCAAATATGTCTTCGTTTGCATTTAAGTTGGCTACAATCTTGTTTTATTTCATTTGTATTCCACCACAGGCTTGATATGGACCTATGCAGGGCAGCTGATAGGGGGGGACAACCGGGAATGTTGTCCCGGGCCCAGTCCTGAGGGGGGGCCCAAATTTTGATTTTGTACAGTCATTTTTTTTGTGGGGGGCCCTAAATGTGGAGTTTGTCCCGGGCCCACAGATTCCTGTCGGCGGCCCTGGACCTATGTGTCTGAAATAAAGTTGATTATTATTATTGTTGATTGTAAGAATGCCTTTGTGAAATGTTCATATTATTAATGAGAGGCAGTATTTCGATTTTGTTTAGCTACACAACGGTCTGCAGTTTCAGACAGCTTCGTGTTTCACACATCTGCCGGCGGTGTCACCATTTCTCATTTCACCCGTTTTTGTGCGTGCGCATGGGTCAGAGTTTCCGTGAAGAACCGCACATTTTCCCATCAAGTTAGCTTTTTATAAATCCCAATTATTGCGTAGAGAGTGGCGTACGCATTCTTTTGTGCGTACGCAACGTTTATAAATGAGGCCCCAGATGATAACATAAAAAGTCCTCCCCTTTAAGTATGATGCGAACCAGCTAGTTAGCCAGCATAGCTCAAACAATGCCAGAGCTCTGGTTATGTATTGTACTGCAATAAATAAAAGTAACTGAACTACAATAGATAAATTTAGCTCAAATATATAGCCTAACTATCAAAGTAGCTCATAAATTTAATTTAATAAGAAAATGTAGTGAAAGACACACATTAAGCCCTCACTCATACCTATACAGTTATCATTATAAACTTAGCTTTACAGAGAATAATGAGATGGACAGGGATAAAAAACTTTGTGCTGAGGCAGGCTGCCATACAGGAAGACCAAGAGATGTTAGTGATTTGGTTTTGCAAATAATGTACAGTATTTTGTTGAAAATATATGGAAAATCAGCTGACTATTGAATCAAGTGTGCTAGTTATGATTACAACAAAGGCATGAACATTTTGTTTGTTAATGTTTAGTAATGGTTTCAAATGATAATTATGAACATGCATAATCTGTTTATTATCACATAGTTTACTGTATATCCACACTGGTGTGTGTCTGTATTTTGCTATATGTTGCATTGCAGCTAAAATGACAAACATAAAAGTTGACACATTTCATCATGAACATTCTTAAATTGTATTATTTTGTGTCCAGTCCAAATAACAATATTGGGATAAAATACCAGTAAAGAATGTAGATCTGTATCAGTTGATTTGATTTTGTGTAATTTGTAGAACATAGACACTAGGCCCTATTATAGCTGTATTAAAAGCAATATAATTATAGTTTAAAACTGAAATATGTTCTGGTTGATATTGATGATTGTTTTAACATGATTGCCATAAGGAGTTAGTCTACCCACCTTTCTATTTACCACTACACCACTGATGATTATGACATACTAACATCTCGCTTGGGTTTCCAGTTTTGCGGTGCTATTTTTTATTAAAGTTTGGAATCAACATTATGAAAACCAGATAAAAAAACTGAATATGGTATATTTTCAAAGTCTGCATTTTGACCCTGCTGAACACTGATATCCAACGTGAAGGTGTAAACATTTTGTTGAGTGAAGACTGCTCACTTCACATCATTTTGGCTAAACTTTGGGAGGTCAGGCAAACTAAAATTGCTCACGCCACAATATGAATACAACTTTGTAGTCGGGAGTAAAAGGATACCATTAATATGCACAATAAATTAATACATTAATAAATGATATATTTCCTTTTCCCTTTTGCAATAGTTTGGGTTAAGAACCGAGAAATGCTTAATAACTGCCTATAGAGGATTTATAGAATAGACGTGGTTGGATATTTCCTACCTAACTCTCTGACCTAATAATGATCATTTATC
>JACXGM010031880.1:0-12822 GCA_016801145.1 Umbra pygmaea
AATATACGTCTGTTAAATCGTTCACTCGTGAATATACGTCTGTTAAATCGTTCACTCGTGAATATACGTCTGTTAAATCGTTCACTCGTGAATATACGTCTGTTAAATCGTTCACTCGTGAATATACGTCTGTTAAATCGTTCACTCGTGAATATACGTCTGTTAAATCGTTCACTCGTGAATATACGTCTGTTAAATCACTCACTCGTGAATATACGTCTGTTAAATCACTCACTCGTGAATATACGTCTGTTAAACCACTCACTCATGAGTATACGTCTGTTAAACCACTCACTCATGAATATAAGTCTGTTAAATCACTCACTCAGTGCCTTTGTGTAAATGTCATGCTTTGATTTAATTCCACAACTTCATTCACTGTTTGGCCATAGCAGATATTCTTAAATTTTGCTACCCTGCAGCCATAATGTACTTGGTTATCTTTGGTTTCTCTCTGGTCAGTAAGACACTGGATGCATATCGCTGCAGTTTATTTGTTAAATTTATTGGACCCTTAAATCCCTCAGTGCACCTCCCATCACTTGTCTTCCTGTTCCTCCTGCACCCATTTTAATGTTGCAATACCACACGAGGTGCCAGGACCAAAGAACGTCTGCCAATTCACTGGGAATGAAAATACCTTATCAGGGATTTCCAAAGGATCCCACTTAAATCATTAGTTGATTAAGATGTTAAAGGAATTTAAGCTTCAAGGTCTAATTGTTTGAAATCTGCCTGGCACTACGTTGATATTTTGGCTTCTGAAAAGTTCATCCATACGTGAAGTGATTTATAGTGTTTGATTCAGAAGACTCTTGGCTACAAGATGAAATATTTAAACGTAACCTTTTGAGACACCGATTTTCATGCATGATACAAAAATAAAATTCAAGAACAAATTTTTTAATTCTTTATTGTAGTATACATGTAAACCATAAATTATAAGTCATGAGAACCAGTGTAACAGTGTTAGGGGGAGATACAAATAGTTAAATAAAACACATGTACATATTCTTACTATTTCCCCATATGTTTTTGATAAACCTAGCCATTACCCCCCCTCTCCACAAAGTGACCTGTGTTAGCGCAGGGTGATGTCCTACCTAATTGCTGAAAGGCTCTTTTATTTTCATGTTCACTTCCTGTCTGAGGTTTTTAGAACACAACCTAGATGGTGAGACGTTCTTAGTTTTGAGACTCTCTCCAGCTGTGCTGAACCCACACGGACAACCTTGTTCAGATGGTGTAGACCAATAGCTTCTAGCATTTACATTTCAGGAGATATGACGCATTGACGAAGGCCGTCTTCAATCGTATAAGAAGGGTTAACACTAATGGATGAACCAAGCTCTCTGCTAATTACATCCTTTAATTTGGAACACCCAAAGAGATCCCAGTGACTGGAAACAGTTTAATTGAGTGAGCAGTTTATTGGCCATAATAATTGATCAATCACTCTACCTGGCCAGTAGTCAATGGAGGAGGCCTCCTCTTAAACGAATGAATCTCTGTTTGTTTTCTGTCCGTGTAATGGCCTATGCCTTTCAGTTGTAAATGGTCAATGGTAATCAAGCAACTTGCTGTAATGAACTTAATATATCGTTTTCGTTCTTTGCCCGTATTACAATTTTTCTGGTCTCTTTCAGTTTAATAACTCCATGCTTAGTGTACTAAACTTTCATAAAGATTCTCTCTTTTTGGGTGATATTTTTTTATCCAGTCGGTCAAGTTCCACCTGACCCTGTCTTGTCTGAAACTCCTCAGCCAGTGCAGAGGGTTTGAGGGCGCTCATATGCTTCCTCTAAGCACATGCTTACATGCATCTTTTCACACCAGTCGTTTAACTTGGAAGACTTTAGTACATGTAGTACAGTACTGATAGGAAGGATTTTACATTCACTAACTAGACTTGTGGAATCACGAAAGAAATAGGTTAGATATTGTACATGATTACTTGCAATATATATTATTGAAAGAAAAGAAACTGACTGTTTATCTAATAGTCTAAAGCTTTGAGGCCAGGCAAAACATAACATTGCGCGTAGTCTTGAGTTGGCTACTAAACATTATTAATTCCACTTGGTGTTTGACAGGCTACAGGCACAGTGCTTTTGCCATAGATGAGCTATAACTTCAGAGCCACTTCGTTTTGTTTATTGTTGAATGTTCTGTTTGACTGTAATGTATTTTAAGTTAAGAGTCTTACCCCAGGAGGACTAATCGTTGCAATGGTGTCTAACAGGGATCCAAATAAACCAAGTATGTCCTAAATCTGTTTCCTCCCCTAAAGGAGATAACAAGCAACTACATTTTGCCAAATCCATTAGACATAGCAAGTCTTTTCACTGTGAACTGAGTGAACAGTATAGTATATAGGGCTGTGCCGATACAATGATTTAATGATGAATCGCGATTCTTTTCTTCACAATTTTGTATCGATACTCTGGGCTCTAGAATCGATGTTTGCTCATTTTATTTAATGCCGGTAACATGTGAGAGAAAGAAGTAACGTGCGTGCAGTATTAAGCACAGTCCTGTAGGTGTCAGTAAGCACTAAGCAGCGGGTGACACCTGCCGCTATCCCCACCCTTACCAAAGAACTCTGGTTTCTAAAAATCAGCCAACTGGTGATGTGACAACCGACTCTTTTACGCGAGTTGGAGTCAACCGGACGGTTGTTGGTTGGCCTACCGAGGTAATAGATTTTGTCACCGGTTCGCGTGCCCAAGGGGGGTGGAGACACCCATTTGATTACATTAGACTCAAGCAGTACCCTCGGTTACGGTCTTGTTCAGTAGCTTCTCCTTGTGACAGCCTCTACCATGCAGCCTGCAACATTAACTTAATATAACTACCATGACGTAGCTATTTGAATGTGATGTACTTCCCCATCGATAATGTGGGTGTCTTGGTTCTCTGCAAGTTTGGGTTATTAACCAAGCTTTGATTCTAGTGCATAGATGATTGTGTTCATGGCAATTCCGCTTGATTACATTAGACTCGAGTGGTTGCACGGTTACTTTCGGTCTCGTTCAGTAGCCTGGTGCGTGGTCTTGGCAATTCCGCTTGATTACATTAGACTCGAGTGGTTGCACGGTTACTTTCGGTCTCGTTCAGTAGCCTGGTGCGTGGTCTCGGCAATTCCGCTTGATTAAATTAGACTCGAGCGGTTGCACGGTTACTTTGGGTAGGGACATAATAAAATGCTTAACGTGAAAAAGCTTAACGTGGTTTAATGTACCTAAACAAGTATCAATCGTCACCAAATTTCTCATGGCCTTATCTTGTCATGAACAATTAAGCCTGTCAAAATAACTAAACCGAAATCCAATGATTATAGAAGTAATATTACATTAAAGCTTTCTTCTTCATTGGCTCCAATGCGAGGAAAAGGCTTAACGGGATTTAATGTACCTAAACAACAATCAATATTAACCACATTTCTCTCTCATATTTCTCATCATAACCACTGAAAACTATAAAAACAACTAACCAAAATTCGTTAAGTCTTTCTGCACCATTGGAGCCTATTGTAAGGAAAAGGCTTAACGTGATTTAATGTACCTAAACAACGATCAATAATAATCACATTTCTCTCTCATATTTCTCCCCATAAATTGTTTCTTCAGTTTTCAGTGGTTATGGGGAAGAATATGAAAGAGAATTGTGGTTATTGTTGATCGTTGTTTGGGTAGGCCTACATTAAATCATGTTAAGCCCTTTAGGTGTTGAAAATATGCTCTCAATATACCTTACCTGACACTGCTGTTGATATCCTGCCGCTAAGTCGCACTGGTTAAACTATTCTGAAGGTGAGTTCCTTAAATGTATATGTTTTTTCAAATTTAAGTTAAATTTCTTATTAGGGGTAATATTATTAGACTGTATAATTCAAAAGACAATCTTTAAGTAACAGCCATTAACAAAAGATTGCCCTTTTGAAGTATAAAATTGATATTATTTGCGTTTCAGTAAGTATCGGGATTCACTTGGGATATTGCAATAAATCGTGATGTATTGAATCGTAACATGTGTATCGTGATATATATTGTATCGTGAGGTACTTGCCAATACCCACCCCTAATAGTATATATTATGTACATGTTTGCAAACACTATTACATACCTACAGTACAGTAGTGGTTCATGTCAATTTCCTGAGACCTGTCATAAGGGACTGTGCTGGAGGGTCATTTAGTTGCAGCTATCGTTCTACTGGTGCATATGATGTGTAGTCAAAGCTGCTAGTGAAGACCCTGATGTTCCCTCACAGTTTCAAGTCTTTGTATCCATCCTGGATCTCAGTGGGTGTTCAGCAGCTTTGACCAAGCATTGCCAACCTGACTTCTTGTAAACATGTGGCCTGTTTGTGAATTTATTATTTTAATTATTTAGCCAGGCAATGACCTGGGAGCAATTAGGTTGAGCTGTAATCCTCACAGACGGAATGAAAAAGCTTTAACCCCTACGTTTGGGGGATTGAATTGTGGGTTATAGTGGACACCAGTCATATGCCTTAACCAGTAGGACACCTCACTGCGCCATACAATTCTATTGTATGTGATCAATCACTTGGATGTACATTAGTTGTACTGACACATCTATGTGCATGGCACTGAGATATTTAGCAACCTCTTAATGGGCTGAGGACATCCATCTGACCTGGTCGTGTCTCCTCAGAGATCCGCACTCAGCTGGTGGAGCAGCAGAAATGCCTGGATCAGCAGACGGAGATGAGGGTACAGCTACTCCAGGACCTGCAGGACTTCTTCAGGAAGAAGTCAGAGATCGAGATGGAGTACTCCAGAAACCTGGAGAGACTGGCAGAGAGGTTCATGGCTAAGACGCGGAGCACCAAGGACCACCAACAATACAAGTGAGTGGAAGTCTAGTATGTCTGTTTCTATATTAAAATGTCCTGGTTTGTCTATATTAACAGGCCAATTTCTAGGTATATAACTCTAGGTATTCTCCTACATTAGCATCCTAATATTGGCACCATTGGTAAATATGAGTAAAACAGGTTTTGAAAAAAGTTTTTTATTGTTTATAGTTTTGAATTTCATTCAAAATATTAACAAACTTCTAACCTTTTAATTGAAAGAATTAATTAAGAAGAAATGTATCTGGAGAGTGAATCATATTTGTGTTTATTTTGTAGTGTGCTTTGGCTTATTGCCCTGCTAAAAGATACAACCATGGCCTAGTTTAAGCTTACTGGCAAAAGCAGCCAGGTTATGATTTAATACCTTTCTGAACAAGTTGTCTGGGGACTTAGGAGGAAAAACAGCCACACAACATCACAGATCCACCACCATACTTTACAGTGGTTATTAAGTGACTTTTATGAATGGCTAACTTTCTGTCTACATCTTTCTGATTGTTTCCAAAAGCGTTATTTTGGTCTCAACTGACCATAGAACCTGGTCCTATTGAAATATCCAGTGATGTTTGGCAAACTGTCGGCACTTGGTTGTGGTTGTTTAACCCATTTGTGACGGATGCTGCGTGGCGAAACATTACGTGTCCCGCCGGTTACTGCATTGCGCAACATTACGTGTCCTGCCGGCTGCTGCGCGACGCAGCATTTTGTATTTGTCAACCTATTCATGATGAGTGCAGCATAGAATGCACTGCTATTGATTCAAATAAACATCAGATGTTTCTTGTTGAGTTTTCTAAAGACGACGTAACCACCCAAATGTACCGTCGTTCGCTGAGAATCACATCAATCAATCAGACATACACGTTCATTTGTTTTTGAAAATGGCTACGACAGAGGAGGATTTTGACAGTGAGGGATTTGAGTTGGAAGATAATGAGGAGTTTTGAGGGAGGTGGTAGAGGATTATCTACCGCACAAGGCAAAGCAGTTCACCCGCAAACCATATTTTTATGGTTTTAAAACTAATCAGTACACCGAACATAATGAATAAATAGCATAATAAATAGTAGTATAATTATGGTGATGATAGTTGATATTGATAATAATAAATACAATAATGTTAATATATAAATACAATACTGGCATAATGAATAACTAGCATAATACATAGTAATACAATACTGGCATAAAGAATAAATTGCATAATAAAGCCTGTGATTCTTACCTTTAAAATTAATTTTATTTAATGTTTCTATGTGCTAGGTTTTGGTAGATGTTGACATTTTTTAGTTTTTTTTCGAAAACCCTCAGGAGATAAGGATATTCATCCTAGAATAACATTGGATTTCACATGCGTTTTTAGCAGGCGTTTTAGGCATCAATGGGTTAATGAAATCATAGGCATTATTCTGGCTTTCCCAAACAACCTGTGATTACGTAGGTGGCCTCTGATCGTAGTTTGAGACTTTCTGACACCAACATCCAAATTATATCTTAAATTTCCTAGTTGTGGCCCTTAGAGGATATTTGGCCACTCGACCATTGTCACTTTATGTGGGGTCAACATAGCCGCACATCCTCTTCCCGGCTGATTTTAAACTTCACCACTTGCTTTAAACTTCGTAACTATAGTTTGGATGGTGGAAATGGGCCACTTCAGCAGTTGAACTCTTTTCTTTTAGCCATTTTTTGATTTTTGCAGCTCAACAACCTTTTGTTGCATATCATTACTGTATTATCAGATCTTTCAAGGATATAGTACTGTGAAAAAATCTTAGGAACCCTAGATTTTGTTTAAATCCAGTTGTAAATGTTTATTTTTTGTTTTTACTGAGTTTGCCTAAAACAGAAACAGGTTTAGAATGAATTAAACTGGGCGAATTACAACCAACATTTGAGGGTGTGGCACATGTGATTTGTGTTTTAGTTTTTCACTGTTTAAGTGATCTATATGCTATTAGTTTTATATTTAGGAAATGTTCATTTCTTCATGTTTGCGAGCATCTTCAGTTAACAGATTCTTACTTTTTTCATTTACCTAAGACTTTTGTACAGGTACATTACAAGGTCTCAAGGTCTATGGAGAAAAAGTATTTCCTATATTGTTCTGTGTTATTGGGTCTGTCAATCATTATGCCTAGTTTTGGTTTTCTGTTTCGAATTTAAGTCTACTGTTGATAAATTCTATTACTGTGGAGAACAGTACACTTAGCGTAATGATTTAATTGTCTGTGTGTTTACTAAAAGATGGCTAATGTACATTGTCCTTGTGGGCCCTTATTCCAATTGCTGATATAAAAATAATAAAATCTTCCCAGAGTTCAACCCCTCAGATTATTGGATTGCGCAGCGAAAGTTAAACATGCACTCACCCATGCAAATGCACAATTTCCTATATACATCTTGTTATGAAATTGTACCTAGCAGTAATTTTATTGTCATACCATTCTACGAATCACTATTGTTTATTCAACGACTGCAATTCAGACACATTTGTTTAATGAAATCCAACATCTTTTCAATATGATTAAATGAATGTTAATTATTGGAGAGCAATATTCTAGGAAGGAATGTTATCATACCAGGAGCTCTACCAGTAAATGTCTTTGTCAGTTTGCAGATTTTAATTCCAGTATTGTATGAAGGTGAATGTCTGGACGTGAAAACAATTGAATAATTGAATGATTATTGCTTTCTTTGATTCATAAAATACATGATTGAATGTGTGAAAGAAAAGAAACACCAAATACGCTCCCTTACTCCAGGGTACACAACCGCCATGATGTATATCATACAATGAATATTGGAAAGAGACAATACTTTAGCAAGCAGGTTGGCCCAGTCTGGTGAGCTAAAAAAGTCTGAGTCAAACACCACATGTGACAGAAGATCAATGAACAATATGAGAATTTCATTGATATTATATTGAAATCTGATCATTTTGTGAGAGGACTGTACCTCCAACTCATTTAATCTCCCAGGGATGTACACTCTTTCCAGGGATGTACACTCTTTCCAGGGATGTACACTCTTTCCAGGGATGTACACTCTTTCCAGGGATGTACACTCTTTCCAGGGATGTACACTCTTTCCAGGGATGTACACTCTTTCCAGAGAGTCTGTCTGTCTGGTCCCCAGCCCTAGAGGCCTTGGATGAGCCTCGTTGTTGGGATGTTGAAACACCATCAAGCGACACTGTACTTGTGGTCTCATTACGCTGTAGGACTGCTAATGGAACGTGCAGATATTAGTCTGTTGTTTGAACTTGCAGTGGGGCGACTGAATATCAGACGACGGTTTGCCTCCCTCTGTGTGTGCGAACATGCTTTTTCCGAGTTTTCCCCGGGCCTCCAAAACCCCGATGACTCTGGCAGCTGTGTGCAGGACTCAGAAATTAAAGACTGTCCAACAGCATGGCACGCTGGCTGAGGTTTTCAGCACGTCTGGTCAGTTCATTCATAGGATAAACATTTGTTGAGCGCCAAGCGAGCAGCATGTTTGAGTGCTGTGGAAAACGCAAGACGTTTGAATAACAGTGAACACCCTGCTGCAGAGGGTTTTAAGCAATGTGCTCTGCATTTGTTTGTATTCGTATCATTAAGGCTAATACAGACAGCTTCTGCTTTCTCTACATTCTCCAGTTTTTTTAGACCGACTCATTTATCGAAATGGCACACTTTCAGTTAGCTCTTTGGCCTAATGTTAGTACAGAGCTTCAGCCAAGCTCGGTCCTGTAGTGTAGGCTATAAGCTGAATTAGCATTAAAATTAGCATGTTAAATCAGTGGGTAATTAGCTTCCATTTCCACACTGGAGGGCAGTGAATACTGACGTTCACTGTGCGGTTGGGTTGCTCAGCGCTGCTTACTGTGTGGGGCGTTCTGTCACAGATTGAATTTTTTTTCTTGATTTCATTCCCTTATGTCTATGTTCAAGTGACCAGAGTAATATCTCTGTTAGGGACACTTGTTTTTTAGCGCGGACCACTAATGTCTAGCCTGTAGTTTGATTTCCTCAATGGGAGAAAGAGTAACAGGAGCTGTTGCATGACCCGTGTCCATGACCAGAAATATCCAGTCAGCCATGTTTTATTTTGCTGTTGGGTCACCTTTATGAGTGAGATAAAGTGACTGTTTGTCAGGAAGTATACTATGTCTGTTATGGTATTATTGCTACAGCTGCATCTTTCTGAGGTGGCCCAGAGTCAATGTTGGTCATGCGTGTGCAGCGTTAGACAGTGTAGCCCTGTTGTGCAGCTCCTCTAAACTCAGTGATGGGTGAAAGCTGGTTCTGAAGGACCAGCAGGAGGTGGAGGTGCTTGTAGATTAATTTACATTTACAAATAAATGATTTTATCAACTTATGTGAAAGTACTTTTTCTGGGTTTGATTGAGCTTGTGTGACAAACCAGACATCATTGACTCTAAGCTCTCTTCTTCACAATACTATATGATACTTTCAGAAACATCCCATATGTTGAATAATTCATAGTTATTCTGAGTTTAGCCTTACTTTCAAGCCTATAATTTTCTAAATGTCTTAAATTGGCACAAAACCCCGTTATTACAGTTGCTAAATAGATATGGGCTGGTTCCATAGAAATGGAATGATTAGAAGTGCCATTCCAATGCAAATAAATGTAGCAGAATGGTCAGAGTGTCAGCCATTTTTCCGTGTACCATTCCATTGCAAAGATCAGCTTCCGCATTAAACCGATTTGCATGTTGTTACCGTGACAACTAATGAAAGTCGACATTTTTTTGTGTACTAATCGAATGACCAAGCAAAACAGTTTAATAAGGCTTCTATAGATTTAGTTTCTATGGCTGGTTCAGTCAAATGTTTGTTTTGTAACAAATACACGGTTGTAGAAGCTCCTTGTTTGCCATGGCAACGTTCCTCAGTCAACAGACCACTAATCACTGGAATTTTATTGAACAGCGTGCAGAGGTAATATTGTGTGTGAAATTGGCTCGTTTCACTAATACAATTTACAGTTTCTTTTAATAGTGCATTATGCTTTTGCTCCCCCCCACAGCCCAGTAGCAGACACCCTGGACACACAAGCCTCGATCACCAGCTGCTTTGTCCACTTCCCTTTTCCTCCCCAAATGTGGTGGGAGAGACAGACCCCCACCCTAAAGAGTCAGCCAGCCAGCAGAGAGAGTGTGATGTACTGTTTGTTTAGGGTGTGGCAGAGGGAGGGATCAGATGGATAACTGGGAATGATTTATATAGCCAACGCCACCCTGAGCAAGAGCCACTTGAATAGAAGACATTTCTTACCATGGCACGTAAAAACATTCATTTACAGGAATTTTTTTCTCTGCATTTTTTTCTCATAGAATTCCCATTTCCTTTGAAATTAGAGAATATGCTGCTAAAGTAGACTGAAGACACGACATTTTAGATGGTAGCTTTCACTTTTGAATTATTTCATACAATATTTGGTGAAATATTTATTCAGTGACTTACACGTATTGCCCTTTTTTATGTGGGTAAACCCAGATCCCACCACGCCCTTCAAATTGAACCTGAGAGGGCAGAATAGCAATATTCCAGGTGGGATCCTTCGAATGTTTCTTGTGCGCTACCTTCAAGTTTTTTTTATTTATTTATTTATCCAGGTGAGTTGACTAAGAACCATATCTAATTTATAGCAACAACCTGAGCTATTAGGGTAAAGGTGTCTTGCCCAAGGACACAATGACATTTGGCTTAGTCGGGAATCGAACTGGCAACAACAAGTCTGATTCCCTAATCACTGAGCCATCTGCGCCCCCTTAAGTTTACACAAAACAATTGTGTCTCGTCCCGAGCTCAGCTCGAGCGGACTTATTGCTGAAATCTATTGTAGTGTAAAAAGCCTCTTGGTGGGCAGTTAAAGCTAGATAGGGTGTGTTACAGAATATGTTGAGACAGTAGAGCACACTGGAATATTAGAACAACATTTTATTTGTTTGCACTGTTATCATATATTTTTTTAATTCTTTGTTTTCTTTCATTGCTTGGGACAAATGTCTCCCATGCCAATAAAGCCCTGTGCAAATATTGTTATGCTGGTGTAATGACTTTTTAGTGGAGTCAGTGAGAACAGGACGGAGAGAAGCATTTTCTTGTGTTCACACGCAGTCATACACCCCCAAACACACACATGCACACAACACAGAGTGTACGACAACTTTGACTCTCTTTCTGTCATTTTCACCTGATTAGCATGGTATTTACCTGTCCCAGTACCTGGGTGGTCATCAGTAGTCTTTGTTTTGTTTTACACTATGATAGATACCGATAGCTTTCATCAACATTTCCCGAATCAGGACGAGACACAATTGTAAACTTGCGGGTCTTCGTTGATGTCCATGTGACCTCTGGAGATTGCACCACAAGAAGAAATTGTAAGATCCCACCTGGGGATTTCCTAACAGCCCAGTAACGAAATTAGCTTGCTTGGATTCGGAAAAGGTTGCTGAAAGCTATTGGTATCTATCGTAGTGTAAAAAGGCCCTTTATGACCTGTGCTAATTCCTGTGTTGTGGAGGAAGTGATGACATAGAGTAAGGGTCATCAGGCAGCACACAAACCCACTAACATGTCATTGATTAATTGAATAGATAGTGTTCAGTCAACGGTTCCTTATAGCGTTTCCATCACCTCTAGTTCTACAGTAGGACTCTACTTTTCAACGGGCCCATTCGATTTTGGTCAAAGTTAATGCACTAGATAACGAATATAGGGACATTGTTTGGGATGCCAGTCTGTGTGTATTCACAATGAGCTGGGCCTTTTAAGTGTGTGTCCAGCTGAAAGGCCCGTTCACAGCATTGGGCCCTGGCGGGTGGTTGGGTAACACACTGTACTACGCTCTGTCAGAGTACAGCCGTTAGCAGAGCAGGGTGTTAAAATCTACGCTGTGGTCCAAGCTGATCTTCTATGGCCAAACACATTGGAGTGCAGACGTACCAATCACATCTTCACAAACGCTCACACAGATATCGACTGATAATATTACAAACAAACACATGCTGGTAGCTCTTGTTCTGTCGTACAAACCTTGGTTATAAAATCACACACTAACATTTAAACAGGGGTTTAAAAAAAATAACTGTACATTGCTGCCTGAAGCATAACAGATTTACGATAATTGCAGTCTTGACAGGAGTGATTGTATGTGTGTGATATGGTCCAAGAACAAGGTGTGTGTCTTTTCTCCTTGGTAACTCTTTTCCTTCCTAGTTGCCCCTCATGCTCATCTTGCGCATTTAGCTAAATTAGATTATTTTACCTTGTCTAGGAAAAAGGCCCTTGCATTTGGCAGCCGTCGGGATGTATTTCATTTCCTGGCCCATCTTTTGTGACATGCACTTGGTTTCCTGTTTTCCAAACATCACAGAGAGTTGAGAGATTGTTTCAACGCTGTGGTCTGGCATGCTTTGTCTTCTGTCCTGCTTTACCAGCAGCCATCATCACAGTCATACGGATCAGGGCTGCAGCTGGGACCAGGTCGACTGTACCAAGTTTCACCTGTTTCGTTGCCCTGGGGATGTGTTTCCTGTCTTTGCTGACTGACCTTTAGGGTGGAGCCCTTCCAGAGTTCCAGAGGAGAGCTTCCACATGGTTCCTGCCAGCTGGACCAAAGGCTCAAGACCCTGGCCTCTCTTCTGGCCCCTTCCTTTCCTTTGGCTAAACGCTCTGCAAGAGGAGGAATGTTTCTGATTAAATGGAGGAAGTCAGCCTGCTGTAGCCCCCCCCCCACCCCCGCGTGCCTGGACAGTGTCTCATGGCAGGCAGGCACACTGAAGGGGAAACAGCTCTGCCTGTTATAATCATACCTGCAAACTAGTCGCTTTTCGGCAAAAATCGCCGTTTTGAATGGGAAAATGTCATCCACATGAATCGTGTAGATCCGAAGAGTTTTTATTGGGGGGGGGGGGGGGGG
>JACXGM010031881.1:0-12821 GCA_016801145.1 Umbra pygmaea
TTGTTTTTAAATCTCTACATAACCTAGCCCCGGTCTATCTCTCTGATCTTGTCCATCCTTACACCCCTTCCCGAAGCCTAAGATCTCTTGATCAAGCTTTGCTGGTAGTCCCCCGGGTTAGACTCAAGCGTAGAGGTGAGCGTGCTTTTTCGGTGGCAGGCCCGCGTCTATGGAACTCCATGCCCCTTCAGATTAGAACAGCCCCTACCTTGTCTGTTTTTAAGTCTTTATTAAAAACCCACCTGTTCTCTTTAGCTTACTAACCTTCATCTCTGGCTGATTTTATTTGTTTATTTTTAGCCTACGTTTTATACTTCCATACTTGTGTTACTGTGTGTTGTTATCTAGGTATTTTATTATTACGTTTTAGATTTATTTTCTGTAAAGCACTTTGGTCAGCCTAGTGGCTGTTGTAAATTGTGCTATATAAATAAAATGACCTTGACCTAGCAATTATGAAAAAAAGTAGGTTCTGTATATTTCAAAATATTAGTTTTTTTATTTTAATTTTTTACCTTCTTCACTACAACAAACACCTGCTGAACACTCGCTGAAGCTCTAGTAACTGTAATTTGACATTCGTATACAGTTCGGAATTGTTTGGACACTGACACAATAATATTTTCATAGTTTTAGCATTGTTTTCCACAATGGAAATTAAATGAAACAACCAAGATGCAAATAAAGTGCAGACTGTGAGCTTTAATTCAAGGGGTTGAACAAAAATATAATATGAAACTTTTCACCAAATGCAACCATTTTCATACACAGTCTCCTTATTTCTGGTGCTAAATGTAATTGTATAACACAATTATAAATAAAACATTTATTTTTAATACTTTGTCAAGAATCCTTTGCAGGTAATGACTGCTTGAATTCTGGAACGCATGGACATCACCAAACGCTGGTAATTGACTTGGCCATTGGAGAATATTCCACTTCTTTCCCTTGAAAAATCCTGGGTTGCTTTCGTGGTATGTTTTGGATCATTGTCCTAATTGAAGCGCCGTCCAAACAACTTTGCTGAATTAGACTGAAGCTGAGCAGACAATATATCCTTATCCTCATATGGCTGCTTCTGTCTTCTTTCACATCATCAATACACAGCAGTGACCCAGTGCCATTAGAAGCCATGCATGCCCTGTCATCACACTGCTTCCATGATATTTTACAGATGATGTTGCATGTTCGGATCATGAGCCGTTCCAAGCCTTCTCCATACTTCTTCCCATCTTTCTGGTACTGGTTGATATTGTAGGAGTAAATTACAGAAATGATTTATTAAATGATTTCTTGGCACACTTTAGGCCCCTTAGTGCCAATTGGGCATCGTTTAAATGCCACAGCCTACCTAAGCATAGTTTCTTACCATGTTCATCCCTTTATGGCCACCATGTACCAATCCTCTGATGACTACTTCCAGCAGGATAATGCACAATGTCACAAAGCTCGAATCATTTCAAATTGGTTTCTTGAACATGACAATGAGTTCACTGTACTAAAATGGCTCCCACAGTCACCAGATCTCAACCCAATAGTGCATTTTTTGGGATGTGGTGGAACGGGAGCTTTGTGCCCTGGATGTGCATCCCAGAAATCTCCATCAACTGCAAGATGCTATCCTATAAATATGGGCCAACATTTCTAAAGAATGCTTTCAGGATCTTGTTGAATCAATGCCATGTAAAATTAAGGCAGTTCAGAAGGCGAAAGGGGGTCAAACACAGTATAAGTATGGTGTTCTTAATAATCCTTTAGGTGAGTGTAAATAGGGCCTTGTGTCCATTTTACACAAAGTCTGATACAGATGCATTTAAATCCACATTAGTTGATTCATCCCAAAAATGTTAGTTGGACTGGACACCAATTTCACATAAAATACTATTTGAAAATGTTAATACTGAAATGTCATCTTTTATAATATTTTTACCTCAATTGAGCTGCAATGCAAATATGTATAGCAAAATACTGCATCAGTGTGGATATACAGTAAATTGTGATAACAAACAGATCAAAGCATTGTACATAACTATCAAATGTAAGCAATACTAACCAATAATAACCAAATCGTTCATGTTGTTGTGGTAATTGTAAACGTGCACACTTGATTCAATAATCAGCTAATCTGCAGAATCAAAATAGCACTTCTCTTTGTAAATAAAGGTTTGAAATCATCTTACTTCAATGGGTTAGACAAAGAAATGAAGCCATATATTATCAACAAAAACATTATTTGCACAACCAAAGCACTAACCTCTCTCCTCAAGTGGTTTTCCTGAATGGCAGCCTGTCTCAGCACAACTTGGTTTAGTTACTGTACTTTGATAGTTTGGCTATGTATTTGAGCTACATTTAGCTAAATATGTGCAATACAGTACAGAGCTCTTGCATTGATTAAGCTATGATGTCTAAATAACTACTGACTAGAGCTAGATAGACACAGTACTGACTGAAATATGAGCAACTATTTTCTTTACCGTTTTACACTCATTTTCCATTATAATGCTTTGTTTTGTATGAGTCGTTCTATAAAACAGATGCAGGAGTTAGCTGATACATTACTGTGAAAATGTATGTTCGTCTGGCACATCATCTGGTGTGTCTTTGAGTCACGCGCACTAGGAAGATGAGAGCTGCTGAACAGAATAGTGCATGAACGCGTTGTTGCTACGCGAGGCACATTTAGTGCTGAGAACTAAATATTAAGTGGGTAAACGATAATTAACTAAATTAAAATTTGAGTAAACCCTATTTCACAAAAAAGTTGGTAAACGGCATTTACTTTACCTGCGTTTATCCTCCACTACATTGTGAATGAATAGGAAACTAAAACGTCATAAGCATAATTTAGAATGGCTTAGGGACGATAGGCTAAAGGTGGATAAACGCAATTTAGAGGTTGATAAACGCATTTAGAGGTGGATAAACGCACTTTGGAAGTGGGTAAACGCTATTTCCAAATTTCGGGAGGTGCATAAACGGCGTTTACGTGCGTTTAGCCTCCACTACATCCCTGGCATGGAGGCCAGTACCCCAGACCAGGGGTGGTCCCAACGTTAATACATTTGTGCCAACAAGGATAATGTGAAGGCTTATATTATGGCCTTCGAAATGACGGCCATGAGAGAGAACTTGCCAAAAGAGGACTTTGCCAGCCTTATGGCCCGTTATTAAAGGGCAATGCCCAAAGAGCATTTGGGGACTTGGCTGAGGTAACGGCTGTTGACTATGACCTCCTGAAGGCGGAAATACTATTCCAGTATAATCTTACTCCGAGGGATAAAGCCCAGCAGTTCCATACATGGAATATCCGGGAAGAGTAAACACCCAGCTACAGGAGCTGATTAGACTGGTGAGGGAAGGTTGGACCCAGCAAGAGGAGTAAGGGTGGTCCAAGAGGCGCTGGTGGTCCACAAGTGCCTTAGAGAAATACCTACAGATATGCAGCGTGTGGTTGGCCAGTCCAGTCCGGACTATGTGTAGCTAGTACAGGCCATAGAGACGTACATCTCCACTAAAAAGCTTATGGCCCAAACTAGAGGAGAGAGCTATGGGAGGGACACGAACAGAGCACCTAAAGAGAACAGACAAAGGACCGCGTAATCCCCGGCTGGAGGTACCAGTACAGAAAAGTCCCTAGAGGTTGCACACTAAAGACATACAATGTTCTCCGTTGCCATGCTTTTGGCCACTTTGCCAAACAATGCCCAGGTTTGAATGAACCTATGCCCACCGAAGCATCCACCAGTTAGGGATGGCCTAGGGGTACCTCACCCCCACAGACATGTTGGCATGCAGAATTGTCGCCGGCCCGACATGTGCCTCTACAGGTCCAGGGGATGGATTGGGAATCTTTCCTGGAATTGGGAAAAATGGTGTCAGTGGTAAGAGAGGAACTGGTGATGGTCATGCCCCAGTTGGAACAGGAAGCGGCAGTATCCTGTATCCGTGGTGACACATGGCGATACCCCACCACCCGCCTCACACTAAACACAGGAGGTATGGTTACAATGACCTTTTGCGGGGATCCCCAAATGAAGGTGGCGGTGTTGCTGGGGAGGTAATGCCCGGCCTTCGATCGTTTATGGCAGAGGGCAGAGAAAGGCACCAAAGGCGCCTGGGAAAAAAGATACAGAGGCAAGGGCAACCAACGGGAGCCAAACGGAACCCCTTAGTAGCAGAAGCCGGGGAGATAGAACACCCATCAAGGAGAGATCAAGGAGGCACTGGCGGGAGAGAGGGTTAGGACTACGACATCAGACGAAGAGGACAATAGGCTAGATCACCTGATGCAGGTATTCAGAGACACTTTAGGTACTTTTTATGAAAAGGAACTTCAGAAGCTAAAGATTGGTAAAGACACGACCTTTCATGTGGATGAGATTCTAAAACAAAATAAACCAAATGGAAAAACATTGTTTTTAGTTTGATGGAAAAACTGGCCTGAAAAGTTTAACAGTTGGGTTCTAGAATCTGAGGTAGTGGATGCAACAGGATAAAACCTCTAACCCCATGGAAGACAGCGGCTTTTACCTGACGCTACCCAGCAATACATCTGCAGAGATATAGGAACAAAATAAAAGTTCTGAATACATAACGAGTTTTGCTAAACCTATAGAGCTTCAAGGGAAATGGGAAGTAGGGCTTGCAGAGATCACATACCCACATAACTGGTGTAATATTCTTAAAAAAAATATTTAGACTTTTTATGCAAAAGAGGACCTGATATACCAAAAGTGATCAGATTAAAGTTTGGATCCTATAAAACAATAGAAAATCTTGTACATGAGTTAGTCAAAGAAGTAAATAAATTGAATTATAAACTGGCTTTGACTTATGACCTTATTCAAAAACGGATAGTTGTCACAAATTGGGAACAGAATCTGGCCCTCAAGGCACAAGGCACTTTGGCATACACCTTGGGATTGTATCCCGATACCTGGTTCAGGATTAGGGACAATGTCTTCCCCTACCCTGCAGACATACATGCAGGATTTTACACCATGTTTGTCTATACGGATATTATAGAATATCAAAGGGTAGGTGACAGTTTTGTACCACTCTTGCGAACAGTTCATATAAATGGAACAGACGGTGAAATCATCACAATTGGTTATCCAAACCCCCACTACGTACCTCTAGCCAGAAATTATATTGAAAACATAGAGATTGAGATCAAGACGGATCAGAATAAACCTATAGTCTTCCTGAACGGTAAAGTGATTGTTAAACTACACTTTCGGCCTGTGAAAGACGCGTAAGAAATATGGTTATGATTCATAATCCACAACTGGATCCTAATCGTTATGTATCCTACTATGTCAACCAAGTTGGAAATGGGTTACCAGGGTATCATGGATCACCAACAATGTATGGAGCCGGCATAGGTGGTATATTCCGTAATCTCTTTAGAATGGTACTACCCTTTGTCAAGTCAGGATTTAACATAGCCAAACCTCATTTAAAAACGGCAGCTAAAAACATTGTAGGTGAGGTGGTGTCTAATGTTATGACTAGACGCAGTGGAACGGATAATCAACAGGGATCATGTGGTTTGATGATGATGTCACGACGACCGAAAAAGAGACCCCCTGGTCTACTCCCCCTACCCAAACCTACCTCGGGATTAACAGGCTAGCTTCTCCCTTGACTGATCTTACTAAGAAATGCAAAAAAAGAGTGGGACTACAGTTCTGGGGTTCAAAGGTTGAACAATTTTCATACACAGTCACATTATTTCTGAAATGTAATTGGACAACACAATCTTGTCAAGAATCCTTTGCAGGTAATAACTTTTTGATGTCTGGAACGCATGAACATCACCAAACGCTGGGTTTCTTCCTTTGTGATGTTTTGTGAGGCCTTTACTGCAGCTGTCTTCAGTTGTTGTTTTTTGTGGGTCTTTTTGCCTTACGTTTTGTCTTCAGCAGGTAAAATGCATGCTCAATCAGGTTGAGATCACATAATTGACTTGGCCATTGCAGAATATTCCAATACTTTACCTTAAAAAACTCTGGGTTGCTCTTGTAATATGTTTTGTATCATTGTCCATCTGTAAAGTGAAGCGCCGTTATAGGATATTATTTTCTTTACCATGTACTGATTATTAATAAAAATGGGTAGAAATAGGCATATTGTGTAGAATATGGTTTTAAGGAAATGCAATAAATGTATGACTATTTTTTCATGGTGGGATACACAGATACTTCAGTTTAAGTAAGAAGGAGTCAGACCCAGGAGGAATAGATTTGGCTATTTTACTATGGATCCAAACTCTAGCCAAGACACAATAGAAAATAAAGGTGTGGCAAGAACATGCGTGACAATTTGCTCTTGACGATAATACGGAGAAGGATCCAAATGCTGACAGTAGTTAGCTGCACTATCTATCTGAATAACAAAAGAGTGCTCCATCAGTCAGCAACACACAACACATTAACAATATCCCACTATTCTCCCCAATGTTACTTGGCCTTAAATAGGGCCTTGATAACTGCAAAAGGTGTAATCACTTGGAAAGAATTGCGGGAAGATTAAGGCAGTGGTTAAGAAAGCAGGCTCTGCCCAGTGTAATTTCCATTTTTATTGTATATTTAAATGGATTTTATGATGAAAAAAAATATATTTAACCTTTAACCAGATGGTCTGATGGAGAACAGATTGTCATTTGCATAATCAATCTGGCCAAGAAAAAGTGAAATAGTGCAAGATGGCATATGAAGTAGAACAAATTACAGAATGCAGCAAATATTCAGAGTGTTTGATAGGAAGTATATGTACATTTTGTGCAAATTAAGTCTAAATTAGAGAGAGAGATCAGATAGTATGCACAGTGACAGGGCAAAAACAGTGGAATAGGTAAAACTTGATCATAACTGTGCAAATTACATTGTGCAAATATGAAATATTTGTAGGCAAGTAAAAGGTAAATCCAAGTAATGAACAGTCACATCAATGAAAAACATGAATTTGTAAAGCCATCGGAAGGTAAGACATGAGTTCATGTCCTGTGTCAACATTAGCAAACAACACTAGTTATTAAACGGGTCCGGCGATATCTGCAATTTGATTGGCTAAAATTGCATTCCAAGCCTATGACAATGCCCTAATATCCGCACTGTAGAATTTTGCCTTTTCACTATAGTGCTGTAATCAAAAAGATTCACTACGCCCCCCTGGGGAGCTGAATAAAATAAAAAAACATGGCGGACAATTCCTCTTGCTTCAAATCTCAACACCAACTTACAAATTAGACCATCTAAAAAATGAAAACAATTTTAACATTCACTTACTACAAAAAGAATGTTGCTGATGTAGAAATGCTAACCAGCCACAGGGTTTAAGTAATCTAATATTTTTTGTAATAGTGTTTTTTTCGTGACGAAGCGATAGCTAGCTAGTGGCTGTCCTATGTCAATAATAATAATAATAATAATAACCTTTATTTATATAGCACCTTTCATACAAGGAATGCAGCTCAAAGTTCTTTACATCAATAAAAGTCAAATAAAATGGAAGAAATTTCCATCAGTAAAGACATTTACATACATAAAAAACAAAGAAATTTAAGTAGTTAAATTTAAAACATAAAAAGCACATTTGCAGGCAGTCAAATATGAAATCTAGAACAAGGCATAAAAAGCATTAGGGTGCTGACTTTATAGTGAAAAGATATGTTTTTAACAACTTTTTGAATATATCAATACCGGTCCTTCTCAAGAAATTAGCAAGTTCATTATTTTCCATAATGTAATGATAAAAATTAAACTTTCATATATTTTAGATTCATTGCACACCAACTGAAATATTTCAGGTCATTTATTGTTTTAATACTGATGATTTTGGCATACAGCTCATGAAAACCCAAAATTCCAAAGATCTCAAAGAATTAGCATATCATGAAAAGGGTCTCTAAACGAGCTATTAAAATATATGAAAGTTTAATTTTTATCATTACATTATGGAAAATAATGAACTTTATCACAATATGCTAATTTCTTGAGAAGGACCTGTAGATGATGCTTCTTTGATATTTTTTGGTGTTATGTTCCACAGTTTTGGAGCATACTTAAAAAAGGCATTATCTCCAATTTTTCTGTGGGTGGAATTTTGTACCATTAGCAGGTTAGCTGTGGAAGATCTGAGTGCCCTTTGGCAATACACCGGTGGCTGTCTCTTTAGCCTAATTGTCTTTTCCTACCACTCACATTACACGCCCTGGGTTTTCCACGGATAGGGTTGTTTATCCATCTATCCCTAGAACCCTTTTTTCATAATTTAAATAATCAAGAAATAACCTACAGTTTTGACAGCTTTATAATAAAAAAGAAGAATTACGGTAACCTACTGTTCTACCAGTGAAATTAAGATACTTCGCTATGCAAACAGTTGTTTGTATAAGAGCTACAAGTTACTTGCTATTATTGTTCCACCTATCGTTTAATTTATATTTTCTGAAAATTGTTGGGGCATATAGCTTAATTGTTTTCCTACGCGTTGATTGAATGATCTCTCACCGGCTATCGTTGACATTGTGCAAAGCATCCCCCTGATCATTCCCCTACATGTTGTGGACAGACATGGGAAGTAACGAAGTACAAATACTCCGTTACTGTACTTAAGTAGATTTTTTCCGATATTTTTACATTACTATTTATTTACAAAATTGTTTTGTTACTTTAGTTTCTAATAATTTCAGTGAAATTACCTTTGCATTTGACGCACCACTACAAGACGACTCGACAGATTTGGTGGCATTCATTCGCGGCAAATCATTGCGGCTTGATCGCGGTAACGTTAGCATAGTATTATGTACGGAGACATGATTGAAAATGAAGAAAACGGAGATCCCAGAGATTCGACAAGCAGCAAGGCATTCCCAATCATCCTTGGCCTTATCTCAGGGAGATGTTTGACATAGTAGTCATGAAGAATGTTTCCTGGCGAATGTGCTGCAAATTTGATGTATTCATTTGAACACTTTGCGGTCTCTCTCTCTTCCTGCCCATCCCAGACACACATGCTTTTTCACTCACTCCCTGTCCTACATGCAATAACACTATGACACGTTTAACATCACAAAAGGTGTGTACTGGTATATTTTTCCTATACAAAAATTACATTTTGACACGTTACACTATACAGAAGGTCTGTATGAACTAGTTGCTCCCAAGTTCTTTAAGGGATTCATGACAAATCCATGCACATCTACAGATTTGAGGGCATACATCACTTGCCATTTTTCTTTTGCTGGATGTCTATTTGCAATTTTATAAATATTTTTTTAATGCAATACACACTGAATTTGTAATTTCTCCAACTTTTATAGTACTTAATTGTAGAAATTGTGATCCTGACATTGCATTTATTATTATTAACACTCCATGTTCAAAGATTTACTAGATGTCATTTCTAATACACTGCTGCCATCTCTTAGTTGTAACTCTAAGTATGGGGAACTTGAGCACACACATATTTGAGCACACTATCATGATCTTGCTTAAGGGCAGGTGAAAACAGCACAAGGTATTTCCAATAACGGTTGTAAAAGGCTTTATATTTATTAATAATAACAAAGGAAATGAGCCAGGGATACAAAATTAACAGGAGCGCCTATACTAGAGAAAACTACAAAACAATATAAACGCAGGGTAGTACACAAAAACAGTTATACTCAAACAGAAAGGAACTACAGATATGGACTAAAGTTACAAGACACTCGAAAAGCTTTCTACGCAGAGGAAATTAAGAATCCTTCTCAGCAGGTACTTACAGGACCAGGCAGAACAGTGCATGTCATACTTCACCATACAGAAACGTATAATGACCCAGCAAAGACTAAAGGGAACTAAAACCTTATTTACAGGAACTGGGGGGAAGACAAACTACACACAGCTGACTTAAATGACCTAATTACATGGGCATACACAAGGATGGGCTGACAATACATGACAAGCTAAGACCACAAGAGGGAGACAGAAACCTAGACAGATGGTGGACCATACAGCTATACAAAGACAGAACAGTAATACCGGACCTACTCAAAATAAAAGGAAACTGAGAGACACAAAAGTCCAAATATCGGTCTAGACCATTGTCCGGGCCAGGAAGGGGGAATGTTACACACACACACAGGCATGCTGACAGGAATGTTCAGGCCCGGGACACAACTCCACATTTAGGGCCGCCTGGTAAAAGAAATATGACTGTGCAAAGACAAAATTTGGGACCTCCTCAGGACTGGGCCTGGGACAACAATCCCAGTTGTCCCACCCTGTCAGCGTCCCTGCACACACACATACATGTGGATTCATTCAAATGTTAAGGGGAAGATTAAACAAGAGAAAATGTATCTGTGAATTCTCACAGAATCACATTTTAATTAATAACTTGCTACTCAGTCAGAATCTTAAGTTAAAATGTCGGCAATGGCACTGTCACATATGTATATAAGAGGATGGAGGCAGAGGCAGAGTTTAAAGAGTTTTTATGTAGATTTAATCCAGAAAATAGAACGTATAACAAAAGGCACAGGTCTTGAGCGTCACAAAGTACATGCAGCGTAACAGAGAGCAATACTCGACAACATAACATGGCATTGTCTTAGTTATATATACACAAGGGAAATTAAGTAACCAGCCACACCTGTCCTACACGTTCAGGTGTGACCAGGCATAGAGATGCCTAGACCACTCTACCCAGATGGCATGTGAGTGTCTGAATAATATAACACAGCATACAATCCTATTTGTCCTGTGTGTGTAGGGCAAGGAACAGACACAGCCCCTAAGAATGCTAACACAAAGAATAATTAATAATGACCCTAGTATTCAGGAGAGCCCGATCGCTGCCAACCCTGAGCAACCCTTACAGAGCCTTTTTTACATGTCCATGGAAGTTTCTCAGCTTGCACTCTAGTAACATTTGTGTGGTCATGTAGCTTTGCATAAAAAATGGTTGTCATTCGCAAGGCTACTTTTACTTTTATACTTTAAGTAAATTGCCAAGCCCATACTTTTTTACTTTTACTTGAGTAATGAAGTTAAATCCGTACTTCTACTTTTACCAGAGCATTTTTTAACACAATTATTTGTACTTCTACTTGAGTACGGGAAGTGAGTACTTTTGCCATCTCTGGTTGTGGACACTTAATGACCTTGGGCCTCATTTATAAATGTGGCGTACGCACAAAAGAAGGCGTACACCGCTCTCTACGCAATAATTGGGATTTATAAAAAGCAAACTTGATGGGAAAATGTGAGGTCCTTCACGAAAACTCTGACCCATGCGTACGCACAAAAAGGGGTGCAATGAGAAAGGGTGACACCGCCGGCAGATGTGTGAAACACGTGAAGCTGTCTGAAACTGCAGACCGACACAAAATCGAAATACTGCCTCTCATTAATAATATGAACAGTTCTGTAATAATCAACAGCCTGTGGTGGAATACAAATGAAATAAAACAAGATTGTAGCCAACTTAAATGCAAACGAAGACATATTTGCAAAAAGAACACGCAAACATGTTCTGTAATTATATTGGCATGTTATGTAATTCATCCTCATTAATAATACGCTAAACAAAATCATGTTTAAAATCTATCCTTGTCGATGCATCCGTCTGGCGGAGCAGACATACATTAGATTAGATAGATGTCTTCATTGTCCACTGGGGAAAGTTGTGTTCATAAATGTCATCAGCTACATAATCATGGTGTTCATGTATATGCCGTTAGTCTGTTTCATTTCCATCCATCAATTGTTCCATCGTGACGGACGTCTTAACCATTTTGAAAGCTGGAATTAATTCCATTTGCAAATAATCCCATTTACAATTACATGAATACCGACATCTGTAGCTGATCAGATACAATCAACTGCATGGTCATAAAAAGCCATGATGCCAACCCAATGCGTAATGACGCACAATGATCTTGCGCTGGTAAAAGATGTGGCAAATGGAAGGATTAGGAGGGAACGCATTTTCAGACAGCAAGAAGACTTGCTGGCAAACGAGGACGAGTAGCTTATGAGCCGGTTCCGATTTCCTCTGGCGTCCTGTTGGACCACTGTGCTCAGCGTTACAGAGGAGCAGTCGGAGAAACCACGCCGTGCCAGTCCCCCTCCAAGTCCTTACAACACTTGGATTTCTGGCAACTGGCACTTTCCAGAGGGAGATGGCTGACAGGTCTGGGATTTCACAGCCAACCCTTAGCCAGGTTATGCCAGACGTGTTAATAGGTGTAATTGGTATGTTGCATGATTACATAAAGTTTCCTTACACAGGCAAACAAAAAGGGCAATTTGCAGCTATGTCCGATTTCCCATATGTAATCGGTGCTGTTGACTGCACTCATGTTGCCATAATAAGGGCACCAAATGAGAATGAAAATGCTTTCGTTAATCGAAAGCATTTTCATTCGATCAATGTCCAAATAATTTGTGATGCAGACATTTTGCTGTAATGTAACCAATTTCCCCCCACCCGTGGCAGACACACTTTCGCGATGAAGCGCTAGACGCTTTGACATCGACTGATATCTGACCACTTTTTATTTGGGCCACGGTCCGACTTTCTTACAGCGTCTGCAACCTTTTCCCACTCCAATGCCTTTTCGGCATTGGTAATAGGCACACTTTGCCCTTCAAACAACATTTTCCTCCTCTTTTCCACCTCGCCAACAATATTTTCTACTTGACATTGAGTGAAGTTTCTTTTCTTGGTTTTCCTCTCTCTGTTTGCCATGATTTCTCAATAAATTAATATTAATTTCGGGGCATTTCACTGACTATTTATGGGCAATTATGGGCGTGACATGCGCC
>JACXGM010031882.1:0-12820 GCA_016801145.1 Umbra pygmaea
CCTAGGTACAACCTCATCTACCACGCCTAGGGACACATAAGACAGAGTGAAAACAGAACTATTTGCTCTTGATATGCAGTGCATATTTTCCATTTCGACTGGAATTTTGAGGAGGACTCGATGAGTTGTGCTCCCACAGTGTTTGTCAATGTGCATGCAGAGGTCTATACTTGCCTAATATAATTTATGCATTTTGGGCCATGCATTTTTTATACAAATGATATTTGATTTTTTAAATATCAAGGAATACAGTTTTTACAGTGTTTGTAAGCTGGACAGCAGAAAAGAAAAAAAGTATTTCCATTGATTCTAGAAATGGCACCTTCAAATTCACAAATAAGCCATCAACGGGAGACTGCGCCTAGGTACACACGTTAAATGCACAGGTACAGAAGAACCAAATATTTAGAAAATATTTAAAAATTGTAATCACAATCACCTGCGAGCTGCCTTGAACCAAGGCACACATCAAACCCTGTAGCGCAAAGAACAGTGTCTAGATGCCACGTCCATATCAGAAAGATGGCTTCCACAGCATAGCTCTTCAGTCCCAGGTGTGAGCAGAGCACATCTACTGTATGTCTATACCGTTCATCACCACCAGGGGGTACTGTTGCATAGCAGCAAGCCCAAGGCAGCATTGCTGACATGAAGAATGACCGTTTTTTGTTTTGGGCTACTTAGAGGTCAGTTATAGTAATCCACGTTGATTTGTCTGTCAAAAAGAGAATAATCACTGACCTTATTCTTTTTTCAAAAGCCCAGTGAATTGTTTTATTGAAAGTTCTGTGTATGATTCTGAATGTTTGCCTGTGTGCCTTTGTGTGTATCTGTGTTTCTGTATGCAGTGCCTGCCCAAGCCTTTTGGGGGCCCTAAGCAGAATTTGATTTGGGGGCCCCCATTCTACCACACGGAGTCACCTATGCACTCGATTGGGGGCCCCCTGGTGGCAGCCGCTTAGTTCGCTTATGCCTCAGGCCAGCCCTGTGTGTATGTTATTGCCCATGTGTATTCCCTGTATCTGTGCGGCAGCTAGTGCGGCCTGTCAGATCAGAGCTGTAACCCCAGTACGTGGAGCTTCTCATCAAGCTTAAGCTCCTTAAAGTCAAACTGTCCGAAGTGGAAGATGACTTATCCCTTTATCACAGGTTCACACGTTGAAATTTGCATGAACACACACAGGCCGCTTGGAGGGAGCAACAGTTGTTGTTGTAAGGGCTGGTCAATGTAACATGTACAAGGTTTGATGCTTGAAAAGCAATGGTAGATGATTGTGATACATTTGGGGCTGCAAGGGGAGGGATGATGATGTAAGAGTGGTGACGGTTGTCACATGAGGCTTATGGAAAAGGAAATGTTTCTCTGGAAATAAAACTTGATTTCAACACATTTGATAAACCAAAGTTAGACATACCCTGATATCACCCCGTAACACCTCGTGATTATTAAACGCCTGGCCATCCGTTGGTATGAGAAAATCCACCCGGTCAAGGTGCTTTAAGTGGCACAGCTGTCAAACTCCTTGATGATGGGGGGGGGGCTGTGAATAGAAATATTAATTCCCTGTCCTTGGGCATCCTGAGGGCATGTCTGATTGGGGTGGTGTTCAGTTTGGAGTGCATCCAGAGTATCTGGGAGAATAGCATTTATATGAGCAGTGAAACAGCCTTTAATAGCATTTCATGGCTACAGATGTGTAATTGGACGATAGCCATTAAGGCAGGCTGCTTTGGTGTTCTTGAACTCAAGCACTGCGTTGGCTGGTTAGAAACCAGTTGATATTACATAAGTCAGGGAAAGGTTGAACACACCTGCCAACTGGTCAATGGATCCACTGCAGTATGAGGACTGGTAATCCATCTGGCCATGCAGTCTTATGAATATTCATCATTAACTTTTAACTTGACTGAATTCTGCTGTGCTCTATCAAAACATTTAACACACGACAGACTGTGCGTTGCTAGGGAATTACTGCACACCTCAGCGGTGTGAGAAGCCACGAGGCCGAAGGCCAAATGCTTTATCCGCTGAGGTGTTTCGGTTATTCCTTGGCAATGCACAGGCTGGAGTGTTTTAATGTGCTTATAAAATGGTTGACCACATTTTATTGGTGAATTTTATGTTTTAATTTGTATTTTTAGCAAAAGAAAATGGTTGCAAAGCATGGTGTTATTTTCTACCATTAACATACCCACCACTACTTCTCTTACTGTTGCCACGTTAGTACGCCACATGAAAAAGTTCCTATTAAGCTAATCATTTATAACAAGGTCTGAACACTTGAAATTAAATTTGAAGAACATGGCACACATTTACATGTCTGCTTTAAATGCTTTTGTTTACAATTTCTAATCTTTGGGCTGATACAGACTCGACCCTCCTTGTATACCCAAATGTACTGTTTGTAGAGTACAAGCCAACTTCTGTGCAGCTACTAGAGAAACAGCTGAGTAGCTTAACTTGCGTTTCTTTAAGTTGTTTTTCTGGAGAGATTTAAATATATCTACCACATGCCAGAATACATCTTGTCTGGAAATTAAAGGTTGTGAATACGGAAGGTATTCATTCAGAGGTCAGTTATAGTTCATACAGAGCTCCTGATCATTTACTGGGACTCTTTATGCTGAAGAAATCAAACTGTCCTGTATTATATATATGTAATTTCTACTACTGGATTTTTGATTACCATGTAAGATGCCTGGTCAGTTGTTAAAACGACTGTGGGACTACTACAGAAAACAACTATGTAGAGATGCCCATACTATGAAGCAGGATTTGGTGTTAGGGAGCTAACTTCAGGCTTAATCCTGGATTATCAGTGCCACTATGGTGGTTTACCTGTAACCTGTTAACTTATGCTACAAAACTAACCTGGTCCACAGCATGGTAAAGTCAAGATAACAGATCAACACGAATAAAATCACGGCCTACTGACCAATCAATTCTCGATTTAAAAATGCTTTCACCATTCTTAGAAGATTCTGGAGCTTGGTTTGAGGATAGTGTGAGGGTTCCTAAGAAAAGCAAGAATATTTAGAGACTGACAAAACCTGCTGGCTTTCTCTGATGAGTATCTTTACGAAAGATTCTCAGCAGAGAGACTGACGTATCTTTGTCAGCTTTATGAGCCGTATGTTGCCAGTGCGACAGATTGAAGTTGTGCACTTAAAACCTGTGTCTGGCTAGCATGTTTACATCGACGACAATATTATTGTGATGAGTGAATGTTAAACTCTTTTCTGTTTTGGAGAAATTCTTATTTGGAAACTGGTGTTGAGACTTGAAGTCAGAGGAATTGTCCGCCATGTTTTATTATTTTGGTCAGATCTATCACTAAGGTTGCCATAGTGATTCTTTTTCATTAAATACGTACTACTGCACGTGAGTGATTAGGCAACATTCACAGTGCGGATTTCCGGGAATTGAAGCAGAAGTCACTGCTTCAGAGGAAAAGTAAGTTATGATGGCCAGGGTTTAATCTTGGTCACAGCATTTCTGAATATGCCCAGAGCTCCTGCAATAGGTGGAAGTAAGAACACTGAAATATTGGACTAGCGTGCCTTGCCATTTTGCTCTCCAGCAAATCTTGTGCAGATCGGGCACCTGTGAGTTCAATCACAGAAGTATACTTAGCGAGTGTGTAATCCTTGCTCAGAATGTACTGACTAAACGGTGTTGAGCAGCATAATAACAATCGGACGGCTCACCGACATGTGGTTGAAGGACAACATGTAAGCACCCTCAACCATCTCACACCTGCTGAGGGTTTGCCGACAAGGCGGGGCCAGGGGGAGTTGGACAATTGGGAGGGGGGAGAAATTTGTCTAAAGAATTTGACAAAAAATGTTCTACTTCTAACTGTGAAAAATGCCCAATTAATTATGTCATTGGGTATGGTCAGAGCGTTGTAACATTGTGAAAAGCCTCTCCAGCCTTAGTGAAAGCGACCACCAATGCTATTAAGTCTAACTTTATGTGGCTTTGTTTACGATCATCTGTCAACTGGTTACAATGCAAACATATTCAATTCAGCTAAAAGTTACTTTGTGGTTTAAGCTCGCTAAGCTCTGAAATAGCCATAAATAAGCAGATGGGTGACATGCCACCACAACCCACCAGAACAGCTTTATTGCACATTGGGATCGATTTTATGATCATCTGGAACTTTACTGGCGGGATGGAGCACCATTTTTCCTAAATATATTCACTCTCTTGGTGTTTTGAATGTGGTAGAGAGCCCTGTTTAACATATTGGTCCAAATGTCCCATATGCATTCAATTGAGTTAAGATCTGGTGACTACAAAGGCCTTGTCATATGATTCACATAATTGTCTTACTCATCTAACCATTCAGTGAACTCTCGTGCCCTCTGGATTAGGGCTTGGTCATCCTGAAAGAGACCACTCCCATCAGGACAGAAATGTTTAATTATAATATAAAAATGCACACTTATTATACAAAAAATACAAGCATGTAACTAATCTGTCATATTACTGTCATATCAAGACGTAATGCAAAATTGTATTTCATCTGAAATAATGCTTTAATCCTGACCTCCAACGACCACATGGAGTAGCTATAATTTCAGAGGTCAGAGATTTTAAATAATTTTACACAGCAATCTCTGAATTTGTAATACGCACTGGGAAAATCTATCCTATGACAACAGATGCTACGTTAGCAGCACTAGCTGGTAGCGATATTACCGAATATTTTGTTATTTGCCTGAATAGATGTGATAGCGATCAACAGAATGATAAATTGGCTCATCAACTACAACTAATATTATTATAGGCTACTTATCATAATGAATGCTGTCAGCCAAATGCTTAGATAATAGGTCGGTTTGGTCCATGAGGATATTGACAATCCATCTCTTCTAGTATCTACTGTATTGTTAATGTAGGCATATTTTCTAAAGCCGGTTGACACGCAGCACAGGGCATACTGTTTATAGCTGTAGATTCAGTACATAATATGTGGACTTTCTCTGCAGGGCTGCTGCAGGCATCCTCCGGCGGCGTGGACGCGGATGCAGAGTGCTGTGACGTGCGGTGGGACTTCCAGCCACAAGCAGACAACAACCGTTCCCGGGGGACCATTAAAAGAACTCACCCGTCCTGCCAACACCGGACATCCCTCAGCTCCTCGGCGGCGTGCAGACTGTGCAACAGCCGCCTCAAACTCTGCCTGCTAGTTCTAGTCCTCCTGCACACCGTTGCCTCGCTCACCGCATCCCACAATGCAACGGTACTGGGCCTGGGTCTGCCCGCCTCCCTGTCGCCACTCGAGGAGAGCACCCCCGCCAACGAGGAATGACAGGAGCCGCAAGGATTTACATTGTCATGGCAACCCGCATGGATATGAAACATCTGCGGGGCACAAGCTGTGGGTGGGAAGTCCGTAGCCGCAGTGCTTTCTGGGTAATGAAGTCTGTGCGGAGGTGCTGGACTAGTTAGAGACGACATGCAAATCAATCAAAACAAACAGAATAACAAACAAACAAAGAGACAAAAAATGACAGTGACGGAATGTGGGACAATGTGGGCCGCAGTCTGTCACCCCAGAAGGCCTGCATACCGCTGAGTTTCTCTCACTGCGCTTTTTTACACTGTGTTACTCTCTGGCTTCATGTTGCACTGGCTGACTAAGGGATAACACTCACTCTCGTTTTGGAATGTCCCATCATTTATGTTGTTTGTTTCTGGGTCTCTTGTGCTGGAAAGAAAAATTGATATAGTATAGATAACGTATCAAGAAGCAAAGGATGAGTGCATGCTTGCGTGTGCGCGTGTGTGTGCCTGTATCCACTCTGAAGTCTGTCCTTTTTCGGGTTTTCATTCCTAAAGCTGCTGTAGATGTAAGAGAAGACATAGCTGCCGTTAGAGTGGTACAGATGCTCTACATTGTTTTGATCATCCACTACAAGTGTATTCATTATAAAAAAAACGATAAAAAATGTGTAATTTCCACTTTAGACTTGATTTGCCCAAATGAAAATGATAGTAAACACTATACAAAAATGTTGTTTTGTTTGAATCCATTTCCTGAAGCTGCACGTTTCCTGCTGTCGCAATCTGGCTCAAATTAGGTAAAATCTCCTTTATCATTTTAAGAAATGATCTCTGTTAACATTAACAGACAGCTAGATTACAGAATATCCGATGCCCCTTCCTGAATCCGTCCCCCGTCGCACTGTATAACAGTCCACACACTACAGGTCTCCTTCAGCTTCTAAATTGTTTTTAATTGTTTTAATTTCATCAAAATGTGTAAACTCTATTTTGTATATGCATGTGAAGGCTTTCTTAAATATGTGAAATTCACAACCGTGTTGGTTTGCTTTGCCTTTGCCCCTGTCTGTGATAGAGAACACTCTTACTGCGCCCCCAAAAGACAACCAGTCAGGTAGCATGGCCTCTTGTCACAGATTTCTCCAGAAAATGTTACTTATCTCACTAATCTCATTAAGTAAAGGGCTTATTATTATATAGAGACACACACTCACACAATCACAAATACTTGCGTGAGGTATGGCTTGAGGTTTCCAAACTGACACTGCATGCTTTAGGGTACACCTCTAAAGGTAACCGTTTGCTTATAAGGCGTTTCATGTTTTGCTTTAGAAAGTGGGTAAGAGTAGGACCCAGTATGTAGTGTGTTTCACGAAAAACAGGGGTATAATGTTGAGGAGAAGCAATGTATGGCAGGGTAAGCATGAAAAGATCCATGATAGATGTAAGCCGAAATATTGAAATTATGGTTATTGTTAGCTGGGCGAACTTTAAGGGCTGTTTTTTATAATTTTTTGTCCATTTGATGAATGACCTGATGGATACGTGAGTCTGGTTATGTAGGCCCAACACACCACGGCATTATCCGCTGTTATGTCCGTTGTTCAAATATGTTAGCTTTCTATCGCTAGCTCTGGCTTGAGGATGTATACTACTCTATCTATCCCAAGTTCAAAAAGTTAAGAAGTAAATGTGGTACCTGCACTTCCCTCTAATGACTTATTCATTAGCCCATTCTTTAAATCTGTCAGGTGTTCAATTGCATCAATATTTCTGCCACATGTACAATGTCTCATTTCTTTCCAAATAATGACATGTAAACTGAAATCAAAGAGTTGGGTGCATTTGCACAAACTTGTTGAAAAAGCTAATTTGCTACTGGCAAACAAGCTAATTCAACCCAAGACATGTAGTGAAGTACATGAAGAAAACATATTTTGTTAAGAAAATAATACAAACAGAATGTCTTGGACAAATAATGTATTTTAGTTTTTTATATTTACGGCTCTTTGATCCTTTCCAGTGTGATTGAATTAAAGCTAGAATGTTCTACCAGTGTGGGACCACATGAAGACAGATAAGGGTCAAAGCAGACAAAGTTACCATAGCCGGATGTCTCTAGAACCTACAGATTATAAAGCATGTCTGCGTGTGCGTGTCCATGAGGATGTGTGCCTGTATAGGGGCTTCTGGTGACTAATTAGCCAGTCTCAGTACGGAGCCAGTCGTCTCTAGAGACTTCATTAGCATGTCTATGACCTTGAGCCGGAAATCTCCTGTACTTCGATCCCCCCCGGGGAGACCACAAATTTACTAGCGCCATTAATCACTTCATCACATCCATCATCACCTAACCGAACGCGCACGCCTACGTCAGCAGCACGCCTCCGTCAGCTCCTCGTCCTCCGCGTCGACGTCGTCGACTTTACACCAACGATCTGCACGTTTGAATGTAACGCTCTAGTAGCCGGCGTCACTACGTCCACCCGAGGGAGGGGGAGAGCGGGTGAGTCATAGGGAGGCTGGGGATATGGAGGGAGTTATGAAGGATACAAGGACACAGGGACAGAGAAGAGCTGGCAGAATAGGGAGACGGGATGGCTGACCAATCAAAAAAACTCCAGATGATTCCCAGACAGAGTTTGAAGGGACGGGAAGCTGGAGACTCCAACACACACACATTAAAGCCATGCCTCAAAGTCATTTAGATAGTTTTTTGTGATAGAAATAAAATTATCGCTACAAATACTGTTCACGTCTTCTCAGCAGAGCTACAATCCTGTCTATCCCCACCAAGCAGCCTCCAGTAAAAGTGCCCTAAAAGGTTGTTCCCATCAGTGCCATCCAACTCCATCAAGAGAATCCTTAAACCCCTTGAATCTATGTCTTAGACCTATCCCATACCTTGCAGGACTGTTACGTGATAATAGGCTATCTGAAAACAAGCCCTAGGTACATTAATAGAATTTAAAATCTTGACATTCCCATTTTTAATACCAGGGTGAGATCTAATGTCCTTGTGGATCTTGTTTGTGATCTGAGGGCGGACCAGCGTACAAACTAAAGCCTTGCTTCACGTTAACAGGCCAAGCTGTGTGCATGTACAGTAAATGTCACTTTTACAATCAGTCATGTATAGTGTATCACCAGTGGCTAGCGTATGTGTGGTTCAATACCATAGACACATCCTGAATATTACTGTAAGCAAGCTTTCTCCAAAACAAAGACTTTTACGAAATTCTACAGAACTAAATGTAATTTTCGATATAGTTAATGCAGGCATGTAAACAACTCTGCTGTGATTTGCTAAGTTTTATTCTCTATTACATGATGTTGTTTTAGGCCCTATCGATTCAATCTAGATCACAATGACCCATGCCGTCGTAAAATGGCCCTCAAAATGAATAGCATGACCCAATAGAAAGACATCTCATTTGTAGTGTTCTGTCCTTATCCTGCCCTTTTCTCCCCTGTGTGCCTGCCAGATAGAAATGCTTTCCCCCCTTTCTATTTCTATCTCTCTTTACCCATGGTTATGTTCTATATCCTGTGGATCTATGCAGAAGCCCATTCCTGTTTTTGTAAATATGTCCCCTAGAATGCTGAATGATGTCTAATGTATGTTTTTGCTTCCAGGTTATTGTGCGTTTTGGGTTGATGTCATGTTCGTGGATGGTTAAATTCAATCAAACCCGCATTGTAGTTACCTACGCAGGAGCTCTTTTTTTTCTTTTTTCAATAAAGATGAATCCACATGCTGGTGGTTGCTGTACGAACCAGAGCTACCAAGGTAACCACCTTTTGTTATGCTTTCACTATTTTGTATTGGAGTGTGGGCGCAGGGTACGTGTTGTAAATAAAGACACTGCGTAAACTTTGCAGAGGCGGGTTTGAATGAATTCCAGCCGTACTCTTCTTTTTTTCGTTCTTTTTTTTATATATCCCTTGAGTGTCTGAAATCATTGGTCGGGGTAGGAAGAGAATGTGGTGGGGCTTAACCAATAGAAATTGTCCTCAGATTCACACCCTTATCAAGATAAGTTATGGGAGTGTGCGTGTGTGTGTTAGAGAAAGATATATGATTACAAAAAAAGGTTCAAAGACATATAAGAAGTATAATTACACTTATGATTATTATGATTACTATTCTACTACCGGTATATTGTAATATTATAGATGCTTTAGTTCAGTAACTTCTTAATTTTTTTTACAAACGACTTTGATGAACTGATTTATAAAACAATCTCACAAGTCATGATCTTTTGGAAAAGTACGAAAACTACTGCTACAATGATAAAAAATGTGTTCTGATTAAAATAAATACAGACATATAAGCTGTTCCTTTATTGTGGTGGTTTATGTGTTTTTTAGCACTTTCGAGGGACCAAGAAGATCTGTAGGATGCAATTTACTCTTTATGTGTCCCCTCTTTGTTTATTTTTAACTAGTACGTCTTTTCACATTCCAGCTCTACAAAAAACTGATGTGAAATTATCGGATGTTTTTTGGTCAAAAGATCAGTTAGTGGGGAAAAATAGCAGACTTTCAGTAGATGCAGTGTGCTGCCACTAGATGGTAGTCTTTCATGTTTCATTCATAATGAAGCAGTAAGGTTAAACTGCCACAGGAGGGCACTGTCAGCTTACAGCAGAAACCTGCGTGTCTACTGGTGAATACAAAGGCTATGTATACTTTTAATAAAAAGAGAAAATATGTGGTTTCGATTCGAATTAATTCGATAAAAGTTCCTGATTAGAATTGTATTCAGCATACAAACGAATTGCCCTTAAGGTTGTCACAACCCTTGTTGCTTTAAATTGAGCTGCATACAAATGTCTGCTGAATAAACTAAATGTTATAAGGTAAGTCATTAACACTGTGTTCAGCCCTGAGGCATTGTTAGAAAGCACTGTGTTACTGCTGTTTCTTCACACAGACTCATTGCCCCTGGCAGGAACAACTGAAGTCTTTTATACACCTGGTAATTATTCTCCATTCTAGAAATTGGAAAGTTGGAAAGTGCTGAACTCGGACATTCCATAGTGAGCTCATACAATGAATATTGGGAAAGGACCTGCAAAAACCAGACATGCTGGAGCCCACACACCCTGAGCTCTTTCACTTGAATCACACAGTACACAGCTGGATTTAAATTTCTTTCTACAATCACATGGACCTGATTTTCAAACAGTTAAAGTATTCCAGGAAAAAGATGCCAAAATGTGCACATTGTCCTGTGGTCAATTGTAAAGAAAATCAACTTTATGCTTGGGTTTAATTTAAGAGGCAGTATTAGAGATTAGTGTAGATTTCAAACTGAAAGTTAGGTTTAGATTTTGGGATTAAGGTTGTTTAAGATTACAGTAAGGTATAGGGTCATATTTATGTATTGGGAATACATTTTGTTCACCATGCAAGAGTCCTCACAAGTATAGTTAAACACGTTTGTTTTTGTCTGTGTGTTTTTGTATATGTGCTGGTGTGTTATAAGCTGAATCCATCATTCTATCACATGACACCTTTCTTTCACATTATTGTAATTAAGGGGCTTTCGAGAAACTCCATTTATGGAAGCTAAACCCAATTGTGCCTCTGGATAACTTCATGCTGACTAATACACACATTTGCAAATGCACACAGGTCGTTAAAATAGTTTCTCCTCAGTGAACTGCCAGCTCGCTACAAGGGTTAAACAGGCTGTTTCTATTAGTGTTGTTTTGGAGACTGGAGGTTTCAGTCCTGTAATCCTCAACTTCTCTGCTGACAGTCAGTACTGAATATTGCGCCTATCATTCAAACCTCACTGCCGGCTTGTGTTGGAGGTGAGCTCTGTGGGCAGATAGGAGGTTATAGCGTTGGAAATAAGACGATTATGTTGACTGGTATAGTGTTCCGTACTGCTGACCAAAGTGCTTCAACATTGCTGATATGCACTTACCTATCTGTTCGATCGGAGTCTCCCAGTTGGCGGAAAGTGCTTTTGATGGGCCGTTAGGCTCTCTGTATCATGGACATACAATCTGCTTTTTCTTAACACAGATACTGGAATGTTTCCAATATACTCCCCTGTCCCTGAAATACTTTGTTTAACAAAATAAAGGTGTTGTACTTTCTAGGTATAATTCGATTTTTGGGGCACTTTCTTCTTCCCCTGGTTCGTGAAACTTTGTTTAGATAAGTTTATGGGACTATGCACATCCTGGTGTTCACTGTAAATGTGTTCCTGTGAACATGACAAAAACGGTAAACGTGTAAACTTTAATGTAGTGTCTCCAAACTGTAGAACGTCCATCTCTCCACCAGTAGGGGGCAGCGCTTGGTAGAAAGCGAAAGCAGAAAGAGAGGGGAGAGTTCAGCACCCCTGTTGATGTATAGGAGTGAGCGCTCCTGTGGCATGCGCCGAAATTTCCCCTGAGGGAAGCTTTTCCTCATTAATAATGAACCCTACCTTCCATGGAGTCTTCATACATCACAGGCTCGTGATTCGGGGGACAGGCTGGTGGTTCTGTGAGACTCTTGAACAGAGGTTTAGCTGAGGTGGGCTGATGGTGTGTTGTTTCACATCGTCCGCCGGCTCGATGCAGATCGATGATCCTTCTGCCGTGAAAAGACATTTACCCGCATCTCCAGGGTCACAACACTCTTCTTGGGAGTGTCTAACCTGATAGGGGATTGAATCATTTATGTGTGTGTGCCTGTTTGGATGCGTGTGTGTTTTTGAAGTATTTTTGTTCTATATAATATATGTGTATTAAACACTGCAGTGACTGAGCGTCTATAGGTCCGGGGTATTATTACATTGACTAATGATTTTCCGTGTTTCTTAGATTGTGCTTTGGTTAATGTATTTAAGGAATGACAGAGAAGTTATTTGTTTTAGTGTGAGACCAAATTGTAATGTAGCTAAGGAATAAGAAGGGAAGTCTTGCCTGATGTTGTGGGTGACATCGTGTCCACAACACCATTGATTAGTGATTGCCTGTCACTCTTCAGCAGTATAGAACTGAAACGACAGAGGCACAACTTCCAATTTCCATTATCGTCCCGTTGGTTGTGGTCATTTCCACAGACTTTAATTGACCTCAAGTAATTAGGCAGGGAATTGTTAATTGGATGAGTGTGGCTCTGCAGAGTAGGTCTTTGTGACATGGGAAAGGGCTTTGTTTTGCCTGTCAGAAAGAAGCCGCCATTTACACACTAATTGTTTCCTTTCTTTTCTCAATCGCTGATGAGGCTCGTCCAATTAGCTCTTATAACAGAGCGAGGCCCTATGGATAGCACGCTTCTTATTACAGAGAGGTGGCTGGGGAAAAAAAGAGAAAGAATAGACAGGTAGAGAGCGTAAATGAGAGAAGAGTGAAAAATTGACACAAGTACTCAGAAAAAGAGAGAGGGAGACAGAGGGAGACAGAGATAGCAAAAAATAGCGTGACAGACAGAGAGAGAGAGAGAGAGAGAGAGAGAGAGAGAGAGAGAGAGAGAGAGAGAGAGAGAGAGAGAGAGAGAGAGAGAGAGAGAGAGAGA
>JACXGM010031883.1:0-12820 GCA_016801145.1 Umbra pygmaea
GCTGAGAAGTGTGATACCCCTGTAATTGGCACACACCCTCTGGTCCCCCTTTTTGAACAGGGGAACCACCACCCCAGTCTGCCACTCCTTTGGCACTGTCCCAGACTTCCATGCAATGTTGAAGAGGCGTGTCAACCAAGACAGCCCCTCCACACCCAGAGCTTTCAGCATTTCTGGACGGATCTCATCAATACCTGGGACTTTGCCACTGTAGAGTTGTTTGACTACCTCAGTGACTTCCACCAGGGAAATTGACGACAATCCCCCATCAATTAGGACAAACAATTTCAATATAATAGGTTAAATCAGCAGTCATTTTACCAAATGTACCACTCTTTCACATTATGCGATTAATTAAACAATCCCCTTTGGACTTAAATCTTTTTGATGATGTGTTAAACATCATCTGTTAAAAAGTAACTAGTACTAAAAACACAGATTTTTGTATGATCTATAATATGAAAGCTGTTTAAACTGCTGTAAATTTATAATTTAGATTGTCTGTAATATTTACAACATAGCATTACAGCATATTATGGTAAAATTTATCTGAAATTAGAAGGTTACAGTGACTAATGGCGTACAGTACTCAGTGTTAAATCATCATATACTAAACTTCATGCGATTTAAATTGCAGGTGCAGTTTTTCAATTTAACACAGTCTAAGTTAAAACATTAACCAGGACTAGAGTAAATTTGTTACTTTTACTTTTTATTGTGTCAGCCAAAATAATGAAAAAGATTTGTGTCTGTATTAGTTGGCAGCATTGAGCATACAAGTATTTTTTGTTTTGAGGCATGGACATTCAGTAATTCAGTTATTCCTGTAAACAAATAGGCAATGGACTTATAACAACTTTAACATTTTAATAATGCAATTATCGGGCTTATGCTCATGTCTTGTTGCCAGGGTCTTGTACAATGGTTGGATGTGCAGTATGGGGGTGCACTGCCCACTCAGAGAAGGGGGTCAGGATGTTTGGCTTCCCTGCAGAGAGAGAGAAGGAAGAAATGGTTAATTAATGTGAGCAGGAGTAATTAGACTCACAGGAGACACCAACAACAAGAAATAATGCGAGGTAGTGATGTGAGGATATTGTATTCAGTAGCATTTATAAAATACCCTTCAAGTAAAACATCAACTATAGTGCAATTAACAACTACAAAATGATCTTATATGGTATGTTCTTGGGGAGATGGTACAGGTTGTTTGTGCATAAATTAATCTCAAAATGAACAAATGTTACTCTACATGCACATTTTGAGGTCAAACAAGGGAAAGACTAGACTAAAGCAGATGCCCTACCTTCTATCTTTGCACATCGCTCCAATGTGAAAAAAAGAGGTCCTACACCAAGAGACAACTGTGCACCTGTCAATCTAGCTCAGATTATTACTGAGCACATTTACACAGCTAAAGCTGACACAGGTATAAGGAAACTTGTATTTTTGCAATTATTTTCAACAACTTTCAACAATAAAATTGTCATGTAAATGAAGTAGGAAGAATACATCACAGATTAAAAGTGCAAGGGCTGAGGAGAGTGACAGAAAAGAAAGCGAGGATGAAGAAAGAGAAACAAATCATACCAAGGAGAGAAAATAGAATATTTCAAACAAGGACTGTGGGGGAATAGACATTGCCTAAAATATATTTATAACTCAACCCAAATGTAATAATAAAGTAATTATTTTGTAAGTAATTGACTTTGACAGTACTGTAATAGTTTTAAAAACCATAATGGGCTAACGTGTTAACTGTTGACGTTAGCTAGATTTCCTCAAACGCTCAATAACGTCAACTAAAATGTGTCCATAATGCAGGTTTCAGAAGTAATTCGGATTTTAAAGTTATTACCTCAGTAAGGTGATGATGAAACAATGCTTCTCTAAGGTGACACGAGTAGTGGCTCAGTTTGATTGGAACTTTTGACGGTCTCCATGATCCGCCATTGCTGTATAAAAACTGACTGATGAAGTCAACGGAGATGATGCACCTCTCAATGGCTCTGTGGCACATCTAAACAGAATGATCAAAAATTACCATCAACAGTTATACCCCTTAGGACATTAGCAACAGTTAGCCAACTAGTTTTTTGTACAGATTAGAAAAATAAAAGCACAAATCCCCGTGGACCTACATTAGCGAAATGTTCATGCATGACGGCCATTTGTGCTACAGCCTTGTCATTTATAGTAACGTTACTAAGTTAGATCTAATATTAGCCAAAGTGCATTCATTCACTCGATTTGTTACTAATGTAATATGTTATTAAGAATGTGAGATGTCTGTGGCATCATTTATTCACTCCTTAATCACAGTACGTATCTACCAAATCAAAGCTTTTGGAACAAACTTACTCTGGCCATTGTGGCTCTTCGCTGATAAGTAAACCTGTGTGAGTCGTGACTCACTCGGATCTTTCACCCAAGTCTTTAAAATAACTCATGAGTCGCAAGTCTTTAGTATCATTAACCCGGATCATTTGAGTCCTAATAAAATTAGATTTAAAATGATAAAAGCGCCACAAACAAAACTCTTGTAACATTAGTTACTACTAGTCCTAGCCATCTTAGCTGCCAAAAGCTTTATATCTTACAATTTAATAGGCAAACACAATGCTACAATTCAAGTTAAGCGACTGAGTGAGCAGAGCGACAGTCCGAAACAGGTTATAGGAACTTCCCGATCCGCAGACTCAGCCGGAAACATTGCAGACTCGCAGACCATGGGACTCGTGAGTTGTCGATCACTCATGAGTTGTGGAGGACTCATGAGTTGTCGATCACACATGAGTTCTTGCGTCAGTCAATCGCATGAATCAGCCGGCTACCTTGTTTAAAATAATATACACTGTTCTGCACGTAGCCTAGCTAGGCTTACTGTAGGTTTGGTGTATAAATGTAGTTTATTAAAATGCAATTGGGTCGAGCAGCCAGTCTGAAACATTGCAAGCTCGGCACGCCTCGCAGACCATGGGACTCATGAGTTGACGAGGACTCGTGAGTTGCGAAGAACTCGTGAGTTGCGAAGGACTCGTTAGTTGCGGAGGACTCGTTAGTTGCGGAGGACTCGTTAGTTGCGGAGGACTCGTTAGTTGCGGAGGACTCGTTAGTTGCGGAGGACTCGCGAGTTGCAAAGGACTTGCGAGTTGCGAAGGACTCGCGAGTTGCAAAGGAGTTGCGGAGGACTCGCGAGTTGCGAAGGACTCGCGAGTTGCGAAGGACTCGCGAGTTGCGAAGGAGTTGCCTAGGACTCGCGAGTTGCGGAGGACTCGCGAGTTGCGGAGGACTCGTGAGTTCTTGCGTGAGTCAGTCAATCGCGCGAATCAACCGGCTACATTGTCATGAGTGGATCTGTATCAAACGAGCGAGCGAAGTCTCAACTCGCGTCAGGGTAAATCAAATCCACAACAAAAGCACTAATATAATGTAAATATTTATGTTGTTTTTCTTAGCATTTATTATTTGCACATTTTGCATGTTTGTTCCATTTGATTGTTGTTTTTGTATTTAATATATTTTAATTTTTATATTTATTTTTGTTGTATTATTGTTATAGTAATTTGCATTTTACAGTTTCTTCCTCTATTAATGACATTGCCTATGCCTGGCTAAGTGTTGTGTTTCTTTTTTCATGTGCCTTTTTAAAATACATTTTTGTTACTAAACTCTGGAATAGTGAGTCTGCACGTGTGAATCCACAGAACTTCCTACTACGTTAGTGGTTAGAGAGAATGGGCTACAACTGAGTTTCCTTGGAGATTTGGCAATAATGACTCAAGTGACTCAAGTGACTCAGGTCAGTTTAGTGAGTGACTCAGAATAACCCGAATCCTTAAAATGAATTGAGTTTGGCAGGCCTACTGATAAGAAGAACAGAAAAGAGCACTTCGTTTTCTGATTTCTGATTGGATCTTCGCCGACATGAAGAACAGGAAAGGGCGCTTCGTCTTCTGATTTCTGATAGGCTTATCCACCCTCCCTCCCCCTAACTCCTGCTCTCTCACATTTTCACAGCTACAAGTGCAAGTTTGTTTTGCACCAAATGTATCGCAAGAAATAGTAGCAAAAGCCAAGGCGCTCAGATTTGTCACTTTGTGATGCGATATAGCACAGTTGTGAGGTTGTATAGCCCAATTTGAGAGGTTGTGATCAATGAGTTGTGGTTGTACTGGAAAAGTGAGTCAAGTGAAAAAAAAATACTCCAGTAAATTTATAGCACATTTTTTTTCTACAAGCTCTCGTGTTTTTTTCCTTTGACTTCAAATTCATCTCACATATGTGAATATTCTATACAACTGAAAATTTTAACATACAAGTACAGATTTTTGTTCTGCAAGTTCTCACATTATATTCTACAATTGCTCACATCACACCTACGAGTTCAATTTTTGTTGTACAAGTTCTCACATCATGTTCTGCATCACATCTACGTGCACTCACATTTTGCACCATATTTACCTTAATACATATGGGACATGTCTGTTGATGAACTGAAAGCATTCATTGCACTCTTGTATGTTCATGGTGCATGTATAGGGACAAGCATGGATGTGGAGTAATTTTGGTCTGCTAGATATGGAGTTGATTTTTTCAGAGAGGCAATGCCACACAACCACTTCAGAGATTATGCGACACCTGCGTTTTGATGAAAAGGATACAAGACGATATACCCTTCCATATTTCATTCTGTAATTACTACATACTCAACTACACACTTCTTCTATATTGCTTCTAATATAATGTACACATAAAAACATTTTGTCATTCATTATTCGCAAATGTTTATTTATTTTCATCGTAACGACAAAATCACATTATAAACAGATTTCCTCTCAGTAGCCTTTTATTTAACAGCATTATGTATTAATTCATTAAAATAAGGTTATACACAATCCCATTTTAATAAATCCAGGGAACACAGTGAAAAAATATGAATAAGAATTATTTTGAAAATGAATGAAATGGCAAAACACAGAGCTTGAGCCGCACTATCCTATACCAGAGGTGGACATGTACTTGAGTAAAAGTACTTTCCTGACTAACTCTGAGTTCAAGTTTTTGGAAGTCCCTACTTAAGATCAAATTGATCCGGTAAAGGGAGTTCATATCTTATCAGTAATTTATAAAACAATTACAAAGAATAAAGGAAATATCAATCATGGTCACCGGTATGATGTGAACTTCGAGTCACTTAGATAAGTACTTTTACTTAGTACTTTGTCCACCTCTGGCCTATTCTTCTAATTGCTCAACATACACTCACCTAAAGGATTATTAGGAACACCATACTAATTATGTGTTTGACCCCCTTTTGCCTTCAGAACTGCCTTAATTCTACGTGGCATTGATTCAACAAGGTACTGAAAGCATTCTTTAGAAATGTTAGCCCATATTGATAGGATGGCATCTTGCAGTTGATGGAGATTTTTAGGATGCACATCCAGGGCACAAAGCTCCCATTCCACCACATCCCAAAGATGCTCTATTGGGTTAAGATCTGGTGACTGTGGGGGGCATTTTAGTACAGTGAACTCATTGTCATGTTCAAGAAACCAATTTGAAATGATTCGAGCTTTGTGACATGGTGCATTATCCTGCTGGAAGTAGCCGTCAGAGGATGGGTACATGGTGGCCATGAAGGGATGGACATGGTCAGAAACGATGCTCAGGTAGGCCGTGGCATTTAAACAATGGCCAATTGGCACTAAGGGGCCTAAAGTGTGCCAAGACAACATCCCCCAAACCATTACACCACCACCACCAGCCTGCACAGTGGTAACTAGGCATGATGGATCCATGTTCTCATTCTGTTTACGCCAAATTCTGACTCTACCATCTGAATGTCTCAACAGAAATCGAGACTCATCAGACCAGGCAACATTTTTCCAGTCTTCAACTGTCCAATTTTGGTGTGCTCTTGCAAATTGTAGCCTCTTTTTCCTATTTGTAGTGGAGATGAGTGGTACCCGGTTGGGTCTTCTGCTGTTGTAGCCCATCCGCCTCAAGGTTGTACGTGTTGTGGCTTAATAAATGCTTTGCTGCATACCTCGGTTGTAATGAGTGGTTATTTCAGTCAAAGTTGCCCTTCTATTAGCTTGAAGCAATCGGCCCATTCTCCTCTGACCTCTAGCATCAACAAGGCATTTTCGCCCACAGGACTGCCGCATACTGGATGTTTTTCCCTTTTCACACCATTCCTTGTAAACCCTAGAAATGGTTGTGTGTGAAAATCCCAGTAACTGAGCAGATTGTGAAATTCTCAGACCGGCCCGTCTGGCACCAACAACCATGCCACGCTCAAAATTTCTTAAATCACCTTTCTTTCCCATTCTGACATTCAGTTTGGAATTCAGGAGATTGTCTTGACCAGGACCACACCCCTAAATGCATTGAAGCAACTGCCATGTGATTGGTTGAGTAGATCATTGCATTAAGGAGAAATTTTATGGGTGTTCCTAATAATCCTTTAGGTGAGTGTATGTGATCTGCATACAGTCATATGCAAAGGTTTAGGCACCTTTGACAATTTCCATGATTTTCAGTTAAATATAATTGGGTGTTTGGATCAGCAATTTCATTTTGAACTATCAAATAACTGAAGGACACAGTAATATTTTGGTAGTGAAATGAGGGTCATTGATTTAACTGAAAATGTGCAATATGCATAAAAAGTTAGACAGGTGCACCTTAGGCACCCTTGTCATTTTGTTGATTTGAATACCTGTAACTACATAGCACTGATTAATTGGAACACACAATTGGTTTGGTGAGGTCATTAAGCCTTGAGCTTTATAGAGATGTGCATCCAATCACAGGAAAAGGTATTTATGGTGGCCAATTGCAAGTTGTTGGTCTCTTTGACTCTCCTCTGAATGGTGGCAACCATAGGTTGTATAATTACTGGATATAACCATGTGTAAAGTCACCCATTGGTTTGTTAAGATCTGATTTGGGTCATAGAATTTGCAGTTACAGGCGCAGACATCTTGGTTGCGGATGTGACGATTTTAGACCAGAGGGAGGAGTATTCTTGCTAGCTAACTGATATTAATTTGGATGCTAACGAAAAACAATATTAAAACTAAATGTAAAATAAAATGTAATGTTACTTACCGGAAAAAGTGAACTGCCAACTCCTTTGAGTGTCTTGTCGTACAACCTAATGCCATAGCCATGCCCTAAATGCCCCTTTGCTTTATCGCCAATTTTTAAATCAACAAGACCATAATTTAAAAAATGAACATGATGATAAATTGCAGAAGGCTTAAATCTAGCGATTGAGATGATATACTCATTATGAAAATGATTATTACCTCAGTAAATCAAGTATATTATGTCTCTTATTCTCATAGACTATTACAGAAACCGAGCTCTTTTGCAACTAGGCGTATCGACCCCAGCTGGAATTCAGATAGAATGCAGGTTTAAGGCACTTCCTTTGCGTCAATTTGCTAAACCGGATGCTCACCCTGTGGTGGCAAAAAGGGGGCCTCAAAACAACTCTGAAAATGGACTAGGGGAAGCTACAAAAAGCTATCACAGAAATTTAAGCTGTCAGTGTCCACTGTGAGGAACATAGTGAGGAAATGGAAGACCACAGGCACAGTCCTTGTTAAAGTCAGAAGTGGCAGGCCAAGTAAAATTTCGGAGAGGCAAAGGCTTAGGATGTTGAGAACAGGGCTGAAACGATTTGTCGACAATGTCGACAATAAAATATTGTTGACAAACATTTTTGTTGTCGACAAAACGTTTGATCTCATAGGATCTATTTTACGTGCCTGCAATAACGTGATTTGACCAGTGCGGAGCTTTAGCGCTAGACTAATGCAGCCCTCCTGTATCCAATCCAATAGAAGAAAACAGCGCTAAAATGTCAGTGTGCAAACGGAGCAGAACAAGTCATGTGTGGGAAAGTTTCAATAAAGTTCAAACTAAAAATGCTGTCATATGTCATACGTGCAAGGCGGAACTTGCTTTCCATGGGAGCACAACGTGCATGCAATGACGAACAATTAAAAAGGAAACATCCTGTCACAACAGGAGATGGGACGGTGAGAGGTGAGTGTGCTCCAGCTGGAACTAAGCAAGATGGCCAGTTAGCGACACCAGTTAAAATAAACAAATTACGCAGTATTTCACGCATACTAACAACATAGCAACCTGTCCACAGACAGCAGTTAGACAGTTCAGTGTGTACGATCATAATGTAATGAGACACATTTAGATAGTTGTAATAATTGTTTGTAGATTATTATTTTAGCCAATGTGTCCTGAAGCAAATGCCCCTTTTTCTATTTCAGTTCTACAGCAGTGGGTATATTGATGACTTAGTTTTGAGGAGGAATTATTGAACTTTACTTATTTTGGTTTATTTGTATTTTTATTTAGATTTAAAGCAACAAAATGATTGAAACAATGGTGCGAGAGCATTTGTGATTTATTTTGATTTGGACAAAATTGGACAAAAAGAGATTGGCCTGTTCAGTTGGCTCAAAGTGCAATAAAAAAAAATTCAAAAGCTGAAGGGATTTCCTGGTTTTATTTATTATTAAGAATAGGTTGTTTAAACAAATTGTTTTAACAAATTGCAAAAGCTGAATAATCGTTCAAAGCCTACTGATTAATCGTTTAAAAAATAGATGATTAGTCGACTAATCGTTCTAATAATTGTTAGCTTATTCGATCATCAAAATAATTGTTTGTTGCAGCCCTAGTGAGAACGGTCAAAAACAGCCCACAGACCACCTCCAAGGACCTACAACATCATCTTGCTGCAGATGGTGTCACTGTGGATCGTTCAACAATTCAGCGCACTTTGCACAAGGAGAAGCTGTATGGGAGAGTGATGCGGAAGAAGTCTTTACTGCACACAAGTCACAAACAGAGTTGCTTGAGGTATGCAAACGCACATTTGGACATCCAGCTTCATTTTGGAAGAAGGTGCTGTGGACTCATTAAACAAAGATGGAGTTATTTGGTCATAACAAGGGGCGTTATGCATGACGGCAAATGAACACAGCGTTCAAGACCAACACTTGCTTGGTTTCATGTTGCTGTGGGGGTGTGTGGCCAGTACCGGTACTGGGAATCTTGTTAAAGTTGAGGGTGGCATGGATTCAACTTAATATCAGCAGATACTTGAGAATAATGTAGAGGAATCAGTCACAAAGTTGAAGTGATTGGATATTTCAACAAGACAATAACCCAAAACACTGCTCAAAATCCACTCAGGCATTTATGCAGAGGAACAAGTACAATGTTCTGGAATGGCCATCCCAGTCCCCAGACCTGAATATCGGTGATTTGAAGCAGGCTGTCTATGCTCGTCACCATCAAACATAACTGAACTAGAGATGTTTTTTAGCAAGGAGGAATGGTCCAAAATACATTCATCCAGAATCCAGACACTCATAGCAGGCTATAGGAAGCATCTAGAGGCTGTAATTTCTGCTAAAGGAGGCTCAACTAAATATTGATGTGTTATTTCTTTTGGGGTGCCCAAATGTATGCACCTGCCTAATTTTGTTTTGATGCATATTGCACATTTTCTGTTCATCCAATAAACCTATTTTCACTACTGAAGTATGACTGTGTCCTTCAGTTATTTGATAGGTGAAAATGAATTTACTGATCCAGACACCCCATTATTTAAAAATGAAAGTCATGGATATTGTCAGGGGTGCCTAAGCTTTTGCATACCACTGAATGTTAGTTGATATCTTTCTAAATTCTACATCAACAAAATCTGTGAATAAAGTAGCTGTGGTGGATTTTCATTATATTGACTTAACTATTCAAATTCTACAAAGGATAAAAAATAGGAAAATAGGCTACTACAACTTAGCTATCCTTTGATATATAAATATATTTGTTTTCATATTCTACTGTTATAAAATACATTCAACAACAACAAAAATCTTCATGTAATTCATCTGTTTTGAAAACCTTTTACTTAGGCTTATTCAAACAATGGGGTGATGCTCTTTGCTGATGATCACTGGAAGCAGTGATGGCTTGGAGGAGAAATGTGTTTTTTAATGAGGATGATTCGTGTGCTGATGCTGATGGGCATCAGCAGTTGCCATTTATATGTAGTGTGGACGGCCTGGCGGTTCTAGTGTTAATATTCAGTAACTAATTTGCATATGATGTAGATATCTTGTTGTCAATGTTACTAGTACAATATGGTTTCGGGATATCTCTCGTCGGAATAGTTACTAGTAACTAATTAATAGGTACTAGTATCTAATGAAAAGTTACTAGTAAAAAGGAAATAGATACTAGTAACTATTAGAATAGTTACTAGTAACTAAAAAATAAGTACTAGTATCTAAAACAATTGTATAGTCACACCGAAATAGATACTAGTAACTATTGGAATAGTTACTAGTATTTAAAGAATAGTTACTAGTATCTAATGAATAGTTACTAGTAAAACTGGAATAGATACTAGTAACTAATGGAATAGTTACTAGTAACTAAATAATAAGTACTAGTAACTTTAAAATATTGACTAGTACATTTTTAGAATTAAATGTTAAAACGGCCTGCCATACATGGGGTCGTTTTGGTGGTTTCTTTAAGTTGAGTGCTTTCAGCCCAAGCACCTCGTCGTCTTTAGGTGGTGTGTGCAAATCGTAAAGCGCCTCACTACTGCACTCGCTTCGTAAATATGGTCGGTAATCAAAACACTGCTGCTGTAGGAACCAGGGTTGCCAACTTTGGGAGTTTGGCTGGCGTGAGACTCTGTAAAATTTAAGTGCGCGCGCATGCGCGTGCTTGCGCGCGGAGAACACTTTTGTTAACCCTAATTTTAGAAATGTCAGTCCTTGTTTACTTAGTATAAACCGTGATTTATGCAAAAAAAAACAGCTAATAGAATGGAAACGCTTATTTTTTAATTCTGAAAGTGTCAGAGTCACGCCAGATGCGTGAGAGTTGGCAACACTGGCAGTGTGCTCCGACTCACAACCATGTTCCGAATCTAACACTCTGAACTTTTCACACGCAACTGACGTACAGGTGCAAGGTTTTCAGCGAATCAACGATCAGATAATCATGCAGTGAGAACGTTTTAGGCAGATGTTACAGCTGTGGGACTACTCTCCTGTCATTAATACGCTGTGGTCTTGTCATCAACAGAATATTAACGGATTGAAAGGGGAGAAAATTTGATTTTGGCGTGACATTTTTTGCGTGTGCATGAGAGCGTGAGATTGATGCTGAAAGCGTGAGTGTCACGCCAGATGCGTGAGAGTTGGCAACCCTGGGAACAGTTTTCGTTTCTGCCAATTATTGTGACATCCTCTCACTGAACATAAAATTCCTGATTTAAGGAAAACCATTTCCTAAAAAGTTTTGTTATGTAGTCACAATATAGAGTTAATCAGAAATGTTAATGCAGGGAGCTGAGAATTAATCACAAGCTGTTACCGGAAGTATTACACAAAAATCACTAACAATCTCTGCCCAGAATTCCCCCTCCAGCGCCCCCTCCCATTTCCCCATCTCATACAGTTTATGTGTGCACCGCACTTTTTCCAGCAAGCAGGGGCGCCTGCAGCTGGAGAGGGCGCCAATTCCCCACAATTAAATGATAGATAATAGAAAACCGCTTTGCATCGCAGAAGATATTTTTTAAGTATTTGTGCGCCACGTGACATAAAAAAATGCCTCCCCGGGGGGTTGCCCGGTTCGCCCGTACCAAAAACCGCTACTGGCGTGGCTGTCATCCCAAAAGTAAGCCTCTTCTAAAGATGATGCACAAGAAAGCCCACAAACAGTTTGCTCAAGACAAGCATTATTAGAAACATCAATCTCTTTAACTCTGCCAAACATTGTTTTCCTGGAGCTACGGTACAGGTTATACTGGACAAGCTTCCAGGGCTGCTGCGATCACTCCCGTCCACAGCCACTAGAGTGATTGTACACGTAGGAAGTTGTGACACAGCTAGTCAGCAATCAGAGCTGACCAAAAAAATAATTTAACAGTCTTTTTCAATTGTTAAGTAGCTGTGGTAAGTCCGCTTTTATCTCGGGTCCGATTCCGACTCTGTCCCGTGGAGTAGGGCGTTTCAGTAGGATCCTTAGCCTTCACACCTGGCTGCTGTCTGCCTGCATATCCCACAATATTGGATACATTGACAATTTTAATCTGTTCTGGAATCGTTTCCCACTTTTTTTTAGGCAGATGGAGTCCACCTAAACAGGCAGGGCCCAGCAAGCAATTTTGCATCTAATAGCCGTCAAAACAGAGCCCAGACGTCTAGGCTAAAACAAGGCTAATTTTGGGCTGTCAGTGAAAATCTAATAGACGTCTAACCATAGCCCAAGTATAGACTAGTCATCAATTACACATCTATTGAAGAACCACATGTAATAGACAACAAAATTAGGCTAAAGGATTATTTTAACTCAAATATAATGTATTCTCATACATGAAAATTCATCCAAACAAATTAAATATAGCCTAAAGGTTTTATTTAGAAAAATAACATTTACAACTTAGACAACTTACAAAAAGATCCAAACGAAGAGCAAATTAAATATTAGAAATACAATTTAAAGATGATATAAAATATAAAAAAATTACCAAATAAAAATAAAACAACTTATTATTCTATAAAACAACAATTGAATGTTGCCTTTATTCCCATAACCCCCCCTTCTCTCCCTGGTGCATGTTTAAAATGCCACAAAATTGCATTTCTCATTTCAAATTCTGTTGCCGCTGGAAAATTGGTCATCACGACATCTGCCAAATGAGAAAAATACAAATAATTGCACAAAAGCATTGTTGACATAATACATTTTA
>JACXGM010031884.1:0-12819 GCA_016801145.1 Umbra pygmaea
ATTATTCCTTTTCCAAACATCTTGTCAATGTATACAGGCTTTTTATCAACTATTATATGAGAATTTAGCCACAGTAATTGTTGTAAAATTTGGTCCCTATTTTCAGGTGGATTAAATTGGAATTGCAACCAACTTTTCATGGCTTGTTTGAAAAATAACGACATCTTAGAAATTATTTCCTTTTCCAATATCTGAAAATGATCAGTTGTAATTTGTAGAAATGGAAATAGGTCCTTACTGAACATTGGGTGAAATACTCTTAATAGCTTACTAGTGAACCAGTTAGGATTCAGGTATACCTTTTGTATAACTGATGCTTTTAATGAAAGATCCAATGCTTTAATATTCAAAAACGTTTGACCTCCATGTTCGTATTCATTATACAAGTATGCTCTTTTTATTTTGTCTTGCTTACCATCCCATATAAAGTTAAATATCTTTTGTTCATATAATTTAAAAAACATGTCATTGGGTGTAGTTAAAACCATAAGCATATAGGTAAACTGTGAAACAATGAGAGAGTTAATTAATGTGATTTTACCACAAATAGGTAGGTGCAGTCCTTTCCAGGTTAATAGTTAATAGTTAACAAATCAATATTTAGTGGAATAAAAAATGTATAATAATAATAATTAGCTTTCATGCATCTTGGCATCCTCTCCACTAGCACCAGTCTTTTACAACAATGATTTTATGCCACTCCTGGTGCAAAAATTCAAGCAGCTCGGCTTTGTTTGAAGACCTGTCACCATCCATCTTCCTCTTGATCACATTCCAGGGGTTTTTAAGGGGTTGATTTAAGCAAAATTTGCAGTGGTCTCTTAATATTTTCCAGAGCTGTATATACATTATACACTGATCAGCCATAACATTATTACCACCTGCCTGATATTGTGTGGGTTTGGCTTTTGCCACCAAAACAGCAGCCCCATATGCAAAAACTGTGATGCACTGTGTTCTGACACCTTTCTATCAGAACCAACATTAACTGTTTCAGCAATTTCAGCTACAGTAGCTCCTCTGCTGGATTGGACCACATGGAGAACAGCGTTGGAAAAACGGTGAACCAGTGACAAGGTGATGGGTGACCAAGGCTCTTTGTGGGAAGCGATGGCTGGCCCATGTGGTGGTCATAATGTTATGGCTGATCAGTGTATATTTGTCTTTGGAGTAAAAACATGTATGGGATATAGAATTGCAGAATAGTGATAGACTGCTCAAACAATATTAAGGCAACACTCAAATCAAACACCGGGTCTCGAATAACTAAATATATTAAAGGTCAAAATCTTTACTGTAGATTGTCATTTAGAACAAAATGACATACCAATGGTCAATGGAAACCAAAATCACCAACCGATTAAAGGCTGGATTCAAACTCACACTGAAAATCAAAATAAACTTTTGAAATTATAGGCAGTTCCAACTCATGTGAATTTCTTGTGGAATTTTGTGTGTATAGCCCCCACATTCCTGTATGCACTCCCAACAACATCTAGGCATGCTCCTGATGAGATGGCAGGTGGTTTCCTGGGGGATCTCCTCCCAGACCTGGATCAGGGCTTTTGTGAGCTCCTGGACAGTCTATGGAGCTACTTGGCGGTGGCAGATGCACCGCTACAAAATGTCCCTGAGGTTCACAATTGGATTCAAGTCTGGGGAATATGAGGGCCAGTCAATGGCATTAGTGCCTTCATCATCCAGGAACTGCCTACAAACTCTGGCCACATAAGGCCGTGCATTGTCCTGCACCAGGAGGAACTCAGAGCTCGTCTTACAATAGGTCTGAGGATTTCATCCCGGTACCTTACAGTGTAGTTAGGAAATAAAGATAATATTACCATTAATATGCACATGAAATTAATACATTAATAAATGATATATCACCTGATATTTCCTTTTCCCTTGTGGCAATGTTCTGAGTTAGATAATTAATAGCTTGATAGAAAGTGTGGAGAATGATCTTATTGATCTTAGTTGCCTCGTAGATATTTAATATCTATAAATTTGACTCCATGTGTTTATGTGTTAGCTAAGCAAGTTCAACCAGGGCCACGCGGGCGTGAGCTCTGGATCCGCCAGGTAGCTAGCCTGGACCCTCCGAGCCACACTAAGTATGTAATATGTACGGGCTAACCTGTCATCACGGAATACGCATGCAACAGCCGTGCGAGAATCTATGAGCGTCGGCCCGCCCCTACGAGCAGAAATGTCTCCGGAGACTGAACTGAATAATAGGGGCGAAGGATAAGGAATGCCCAAGAGTGGGCTGAACTTTGCTCCTTTTGCCGAATCGCAAAAGAGAAAACCCTTCTTGAGCTGGCTGAGGTGCCCCGCTGCGGGATAACCGCGTCTCAGAGATTACACCTGAAGCCTGGAAATAGCTTGCTAGCAAAGTGAGTGTGTGTGTCTTATATGAACAGACGTGACTAGTGAATGCAGTTAACGAGGTAGCAAGCATCACCCTAAAACTCTCCTCCGGAGGTTTACTGGGAATAACTGTAGCAGACTCAGACGGAACTCGGTATACAATCAAATTACATTTAATTCCAGTTGAAGGGCATAAGAATACAACACTACAACCGGACAATGAAATACAAGTTACATACCCAATATAGTTCACATATGTACAGGCTTAAATGTGTGACATACATTGGGGTTTGCCCCCTTTCCATGAATCTTAATTCATCCCAGGAAATGCTTTGTTAGATGAGGAGTGATGGGAAGCCAGCTGTTGAAGGAGTCATAATTTGGTCCTATAAACATTAATTTCTCACTACAACAGCAGTCAGAGTACCTTTAGCTATACGTGGATGTCTATGAAACCCTCCAAAGACATGCTTTGCCCAACTATCACTGACCCACCGTCAAACCGTTCATGCTAGATGATGTTGCAGGCAGCATAGCGTTCACCACGGCATCTCCAGACTCTTTCATGTCTATCACGTGCTTAGTGAGAACCTACTTTCATCTGTGAAGAGAACGGGGCACCACTGGCGGACATGCCACTTCTGGTGTTCTCTGGAAAATGCCAATCAAGGTGCACAGTGCTGGGCTGTGAGCACAGATCCCACTAAAATATGTCAGGCCCTTATGTACCCCTCATGAAATCTGTTTGACTGTTTGGTCAGAAACAAGCACACCAGTAGCCCACTGGTGATCATATTGTAGGGCTCAGGCACCATGTGGAAAACCATTCCCTTTTTAGGGGTTGTCTTGCTTTTGCCTCTCCAGGGCGTTTGGTTGAGTGGTGTATATATGCCTTTGGATAAAAAAACAGGAAGTGCTTAACGAATGGTAGAAAAGTAATATACAGAACTTTTCGATCTTTTGCCACATTATTAGTGGCGATATTTACGAGATACACCCTTGGTTCCATTAGCGCATGCAATAAGCCATTTGGCTGATAGCGCTAACTCGACCAATGGGGGGGTTGTTTGGCTCAAGGTCAAGGTGCAATGGACCGTAGGGTTATATTACTCCGAACCATCACTTTAATGACATTTGGATATCAATGTCAACTTTGATATCTGAGACAAATTTCACAGTTTGTACATCTGAAGTTTGAATGTGTTTTGTATGTTTTTCAGAACATACTGCACCTTGTCCACATTCTGCTGGTCTTCCCTGTGTCATCTGCTGCTTCTGAGAGGCTATTCACAGGAGAGAATCAAATCAGATACCAGAGCATCGCTTTACACAGACACAGTGGAAGATCTGATAAGCATCCGTGTGGAGGGGCCCAGTTTGGAGGACATCGATGCTAGGGAGAGTGTGGCAAGCTGGGTTAGCTAAGACCAAAGGGCAAGAAGGCCAAATGACAGGTATTAGCCATCTGAGGGCCATGCGACAACAAGGGGGGACCCGCTATAAGACAGAGCAATAAAATGTTAGGTCTCAGTTCAGAGAAGCACTTTGAAACAGTAGCACTTTCTATTTTTAAATGTTTTATTTTGCTTAAAAAGATTTAGTTTGGCAGCTCAGTGAAGCACTTTAAAAAGAAATAAAAAAGTGTATATCTATCTATATACAGTATACTTCAAATAAAAAATGTTTACCTATACCTTATTGAGTAACTGTCCCGAAGTGGGGTGTTGGTAAAGAGAGGCAGACCAAAGGCAGATTGGTTGTATTAAAAATGTGGACTTCTCCAGGAAACATACAGATATCAGGTTGCAGGGTACCAACGCAGCGAGTGCACACGAGTATACATATATAGCTTACGCAGTAACTTCATAACTCTAGCGACTCACTTGTCACAGTTTACATGATAATATGTAGCTCGTGGGGTGGTTATACCATCAGGACATCCTACTACACCCTCATATTACACCAGCAACTGCCCTTTTCGAGAGAAGCAGCCAGGGCAGGCAGCATTAACCCACCAGGGGTCCACGAGTCAGGCCGTACAGTCTGTATGGCACTGTGTACACCCACCGATGAGCCATGATGGGTGTACACGGAGGTTCCACCTGCAACAGGCCCCTTGGCTGACATCCAGCTGATGCTGCCCCCCTTACACCAAGCCCAGGCTGCTGATGGAGAGAAGCAGCACCACGACAAGGTTCCTACTCAGCTGGCTCACCTTCTCGAGGCCCTTGCTCAGCCGACTAACCTCCTCGAGGCCCCTGCTCAGCCGACTCACCTCCTCGATGACCCTGCTCAGCTGGCTCACCTCCTTGAGGACCCTGCCCAGCCGGCTCACCTCCTCGAGGCCCCTGCTCAGCCAGCTCTGGATCTCCAGGCTGCCTGGGACCTGGAATTCATTGCCCCTGCCTCCGCCACCAGAGTTCAGGGATGCACCGCTGGAAGCAGGGCCTCCTGCACCACTGGAACCAGAGCCCCCTGCACAGTTTGAACTGCCTGGTCCAGGCCCCCCTGAATAACCTGGCCCAGGGCCCCCTGTATGGCCTGACTCATGGCCCCCTGTCCGGCCTTACCCATGGCCTCCTGCCCAACATGACAAAGGTACCCCTGTTCCGAAGACACCACCACTGCTGGGGTTTGACTGGCTGCCAGTGACACCCCATGCTGCCGTCTTGGGGTGGCTGCCTGGCCAGCGAACACCTCCGACAGAACCTTCGCTTGGGTGAGTGCTTGGGGGGTCCTGATTGTTGGTAGGGTTTTTTCGGCCCTCCTGCCCTTCCCTTTGGTCTGGCCACCTCGGCGTGGCTGCCTTTGCTGGGGGTACTGTAACGCCCAGCCCAGTGAGGCCTGACATTCACAGAGACATTTTGAATGGACTCATTATACAGTATGTTCAGGTATTTTGTATTTTTGTGCATTGCATGAAGTTTTAAGTTTTCCCTTAAATTTACATGTAATTTCTCTTTAAGTTCTGTACTGACATATCTCTCCCAGTTTGGATTCGCTAGAATAGGGTTTAGGTTAGGGTAGACATGTATCGTGAAGATCTGATTAATAACAACATTCAGCCGTTTAGGAGCTAGTTAGTTGTTTCTATTTAAGCTGGCCAAACTGGGGAAGAGTTGTCAGTCATTGATTCATAGTTACGTTGTATTTGGAAGGATATCCGGGAGCTACGCTTTCAAGTTAGTGTTGTGAAAAGTGAGTCGTTTAAGTTTGGAAGTTGAATGCGTATGCTCTTTATTTATGTTTTAGCTGTCAGTGTCCCGTGCCACTGTAAATAGCAAGTAGGTTACATAAATATATCTGTTGTGCATACTCGCTTATACTGTACCTTGCAGCCTGCTTTTATATGCTTCTCTGACTCTTTGTAAGTAAATACTGCAACTCATCTATCAACTACATCTACTGCCTCCGGTCTCTCTCCTTCACCAAACCCCACATCGTGACAGTAACCTTCCGACAAGCAACAGGTAACCTTCCAACCAACTACTGGTCTGACACCCTAACTACTGAGCCATCTGCATCCAGTTGAATTCCTTCTAAATCCATTTCTGTTTCAGTTAATCAGTTCAGTTCTATCAATTCATCATGCCATTGATCATTAGCACCTGTTTGTTAAGGGCGTTTTCAAATCTAAAAGTCTAGACCAAGGTCTGAACCAAATTTCGGCCATTGTATACATTTGATCCCTTTCTTTTTGGTTTCACATAGTGATTTTGCTAGCGCACTAAAGAACTTTCCATGACGTACCTACGGCGTCTCGTCACCACATACGTGTGTTGCGTCTCCCTTTCATTGGTGAGTAGACGGGCTTGCTTCCTTCAATTGGTCTGAAAGTCCAGACTATTCAAAAAGTGTTTTCATACTGCGAAAGAACCGAACCATGGTTCAGTTTGGTTCCGGACCAAGACCACCTCTTTAATTGGACCAAAAATTGGTCTTTTGATCCAAACCGTGGTCCGAAGCCCCTTTTTCACCTGCAATTTTGGTTATACTATTAATATACTATAATTATTTTAGGAATTATGCATGTACCCCCTGCAGGTACCCTTAGGGGTACACGTACCCCCATTTGAGAAACACTGTATTAAATTATGTTACTTTCTCACCCAAAATATTGTACAAATACTTCTTTGTAACATTTTTGGGCCAATTGATTTTTGTAAATCTATACATTTCTATTTTCTACTGACATTCACACTTTAAATTCATATACACTATACATACTTCAAATACACAAGGTGCAGCAAGGAACACAAACAAAACTTCACCTAAACACCCCCTACCCAAAACAGACTAAACTCAATATGTGCACCCCCACTGACCCAGGTGCAACCTCTCTCTCTCCCATAGTGCCTACACTCAGTACGTGATCCCCCGTCTCTGCCACTCCGCAAAAGTCATACAACCAAGTTGGATGTTTCCCTATCAGGTGTAATCCCTATCAGTTGTAATAGCACACACACTAGTGTTGACAAACTGACCGAATAGTCGGTTAATTAACCCGACTCATGTCACTGAACCGGGAGAATCGAGTGCCATATGTCAATGAACCGACTCACTCCTCTTTTTCACCAATTCACAACTCCCATTAGGCTAGGCGATGGAATATTTTCATTATGAGAAGTTTACAGATTTTGAACATAACATCAACAAGTATTGATAAACTGTGTACGTTATCGGCTACATTAATGTGTTTAGTTGTGCAATAGATGCAAGTATTCAGCAAAGTGTTATCAGTAATTTTAAGAATGTAGGCTGTCACCGCGCAACTCGGCACCAGGCTACTGAACGAGACCAAAAGTAACTGTGCAACCGCTCAAGTCTAATGTAATCAAGCGGAATTGCCATGAACACAATCATCTATGCACTAGAATCAAGGCTTGGTTAATAACCCAAACTTGCAAAGAACCAAGACACCCAGAGTATCGATGGGGAAGTACATCGCATACAAATACAAATACATGTCATGTTATCTTGGTAGTTATGTTAATGTTGCAGGCTGCATGGTAGAGGCTGTCACAAGGAGAGACTACTGAACAAAACCGTAACCGAGGGTACTGCATGAGTCTAATGTAATCAAATGGGTGTGTCCCCCCCCCCGCCGGCAAGCTAACCGGTGACCGAATCTATTAATTTAGTAGGCCAACCAACAACCATCCGGTTGAACTGAGTCGCGTAAAAGAGTTGGTTGACCCATCACTAACACACCTTCTACTTCTTCTTTAAATTATGTCAGATCGCAACTGACTTAAAAGATGCATATACTGACACCTACTGTACAGGAGTGTGAGGCCGGTCACAGCCCACCCAATTCGTTTATCCCGCCACATACCCAATGGCATCTCCACTGCTTCTACCTGCAAACCCTCCACCGGTGAGGTCCTAAAAACCCCCAAACATAACCACATCCAGGACATTCAGGACCGACTTAGAAGCAGTCCCATACACAAAACACCCATAATGTAAAACTGAACTAATCAACACCTGATACATACATAATAAAGTGAGTCGCTGTGCTCCCCAAGCATGACCCACCACCGCCCGCATGAGATTCAAAGCCCTCCTAAACCTCACACCTACATAATTCACATAAACACTCCATGTCAACTTCTCATCAAACCACACACCCAGGTACTTGAACTTCAACACCCACAGCCAGTCCTGCCCATAGAGACCCATATAATACCTGTGACCTCCCTCCTAGAATAAATCATGAAACATGACTTGGCCACCGACAACCTGCCCCCCCGTCAACGACCACTCCTCCACTACAGTAACTGCCTTCTGCATCTTCCTCATCACCAAATCCACAGTCCTCCCCCTTTTCCACAATGCACTATCATCTGCATACAGTACAATGCAACTCCCAATCTATGGCCCAACCACACACACCTGAATGAAAACAGAAACTATATCGACAACATGAATCTAGTTGTAGTAAATTAATAATATGAGACAGGTGTTTGGGCATATATGACTAGAGGGATACCTGATGAGCAAATACGATACATTGTAAGAATTGTCCAGAGGGATTTGCCTGAGAACATGGAGCAGGTTACTCAGGCACAGGGAACCTAGACAATATTAGGCAGGTGGTCATAATGTTATGGCTAATCGGTGTAAAGACAGTATACAGTATATTGTATATACTATACCGTATATATTCTAAACACTGTGTGAGAGAGCTTGTGACCTCGGGAAGACAAACAGTGATGCCACATGGAGCTGTATTATGCATAAGTGGGAACACCTGTGTTCTTTAACGACTGTGTGTGTGCACTCATTTAGGACAGGCCAGGCATGGCAGACGGGGATGCCAGTGAGTGAGAAAATCGGAGGATAAAGGCCCTCTCTTTTCATCCCCTTAGCCCTTCACCTTGTTATTGAGTCACCCTTGGTGTGGAAGACACCCTCGAAAAGAGAACTATGAGGGAAAGTGGTGAAATAGGAAATGGGATGGCACCCTTGACTTTCACACATCATTAGAAACTGACAATGGAAACTATGCGTTAAACTGACGACAAGTACAGTTTCTCCAAAGATGAATATGTACCGAACCTATAACATAATGAAACTTTTGAAGAAAAAACATAGATATTACATGTATACAATATTTGCAAGGATGTATTGAAATAATTACTTTGCCATATCACTCAACTCAGTTGCACACGAAAGCTGAGATGGTTTATATCAGTTATTTAATTGAAGCTTTTTAGTAACACACCTGTGTTATTGTTTTATATTTTCATTACAATTTAAGGATTACATATCTTTACAAATTTTGAGTGTGTTTCCTCAAAATATACTGATCATTAAAATTGCACTGTGTAACTTCCCATATATTTGTCCTGTCGGTTATAGCTTTTAGATAATTTTTAATATATATATTTTTATTGAACACAGGCATAATACAGGGTCAATACAACCAAAATCTGAAAAACACATCATTATCCATACTATGCATTTGTTGCTAGTTAGATATTGTGAATATTTAATGTTGTCTATATTTTGTATTATTTAGGTTTATGTTTTCCATCCCTGGATCCAATATGCTAGTTCCTAATGTTTACTACTCCTAAAACATAGTTGTTGTATTTCTTTTGAAATTTTCAAAAAAGTTACATGTGCAAGTTTAACTAAATATGTTTTAAAAAGAATGAAGACGAGGATATGTAGTTATTGCGGTAGTGATTGCATAGATTTCTGCGTCACATTTGGGAGAATTTGCAAGGTACTCTGGGTAGCCCTTGATAGCTATTGCAGTTTTGAAAAATCTAATTTCGGAGGGAGAGGAAGAGGGGTGAAACTGCACTTTGCCAAATGAAGTGTTGAAGTGGGATGACACTTTGTCTCTTGGGCACGAGCAAAATCAGGGGTGTCAAACTGGTTACACAGAGGACCTAGTGTATGCTGGTTTTTGGTCTTTCCTTTCAATTAGAGCCCAATTAAGACCGAGACTGCCAGGTGAGGGGAGATGCTAATCAATTAGTGACCTATTTAATCAGTCAGGTACAAGGTAAAAGCGAAAACCTGCATACACTAGGCCCTATGTGGAATTAGTTTGACACCCCTGTGCAAAATGGAGTGGTAGAACTAAGGGGTAGGGCTAAAGGGGGGGTATTGGGATGGGGGCCTAACCCTACAGTCACACGAGCGACAATAGTCAGCGACAAAGCGACAAGCTACCATTCATTTTCAACGCAAGTGGCCGTTTCCCAGCTCGCGAGCAGCTCTTGTCGCATTCTGAATCTCCTAACAAAAGCTCAGAGCCCTGAGTATGGAACTACGAAGCAGAATACAGAGACAGACTCAGAAGAAGAAACGGAGTGGAAATAAGAAGAAAGAGATTAGTGGCTAACACAGTGTATGTTTCCCTGAAAATGAACTGGGTTCCCCAGAGAGAATCTGTAATCTTATCAAAAACATAACTGGTTTATTTTTCAATGAATATGGAATGCATTTTAGAATCAACTAAAGACCTTTTACCTGTATTTACACATTCATGTCCTTGTGTGTGGGGATTATGAATAATATATATTTTTTAAACTCTGTGCAGACCATATGGAGACAGTCAGTTTTGAGGCTGGGGGAAGGAGAGGTCATTTTATTTACAGAAAAACAGTGTACAGACACTTTGTCTTGTATGACAATGACAAAACATAATAAATGCAGTTTCTAGCAGTGGTCATTAGTCTTATCTTAATCACCTGCACAATCACCCATTGCCTACTTTAGTTGACACTTATTTTGCCACTAAACCTGTAGCAGTTTTCTCTGCCTGAGGACCTGTTCCATGTACTCTGGCACCTCCCTCTGGACATTTGGGATATTTCAACTCATTATTCCCATCAGGACTCCCTCTATTCATCTCTATGCAGACACACACCTGTTCCATATTATATCATTATTTAGTGCTCACCAGTTTCCTGTTCTCCAATTCCAGTCCCTATATAGTCCCTGTTATTCCTAGGTGTGGTGAGCTTCATTGTTTGCTGCATGTTGATGCATGCTGGTTGTAACACTGACATTCTTCTCCACTGTGTGTGTTGCTTTCAGGTCTGCGTGCCTGTGTGCCTGTGTGCCTGGGTGCCTACCTGCATGCCTGCGTGCGGTTTTGTTCTAGTCGTGGTCTATTTAGGATGTCACCCTAAATGAATACAGCATTTATCTATATTAAACCTCGCCTTTGCGTCCGGCTTCTACTACACACGCTTGATAAGGAGAATGGTCATGGTCTCCATAAATGGTCCCATTTTTTTGTTCTATGTAGGGCTGGAAAAGCAAGAAAGAAAATACAGATTTTGCTATGTTCTTAGTACATTGTGTTATGTTCCCCTGGAGGTTCCATCAACGTTGGTTACAGGCAAACTGCCGATTATAATTGTAGGACATTCTTGGGACACTGTTTCACTATCCCCTTGAGGTTTTGCTTAGTTCCCAGTTGGTGTTCTGGACCATAGTATACAAGTGCATCTAAAAAATATATAGTTTATTAAAAAAGGGACACCTTTATATATTCTAGATTCATTACACATAAAGTGACATACTGTACAGTTGTAATCAAAATTATTCAACCCCCATTGCATATAGGTTTTATTGTAAAAAAAAATCAGCTTGTCTTTATAATGTCTTTTCCAGTATCAAAATTATTCAACCCCCTGAATATAATCCTTTACATCAGTGCAAATATGCAAAACTGTTGTCTCAAGCACATCTACTGCATCTGATTTAGGTCTTCATTAGTCGCACCAGGTTTGCTTTAGCTGGAACACATGAAATACCTGAACTGGCTAGGGGTTTGTTGTGTCATGTTTGACTGCATGTCAGAAACCTGACTAAGAAAAAATAATCATCCTAAAAGAGCTCATCAACCTTCACAAACTAGGAACAGGATACAAAATATAGCGAAGGCACTCAATGTTCCCATAGAGACACCATTGGAAGTTTTCTTTCACAAGTGGTTACACTGGACGGAGCAGGAAAAGGATGCTATCAAAGGCTATAGCTAAATTTCTTAGACAGCAGGTTGTGAAAAACCCTTGAATGGCTACAAAAGACCTGAAGCAAGACTTGGTGGCAACAGGCACTGAGGTTTCAGTGAGCACAATAAGGCGCATACTAAACGCAGAAGGTTTCCATGCTAGAACTCCAAGTCATACACCACTACTGATCCAAATGCTGTTTGTAGACGTTGAGCAGTAACAATGGAACTACTTTCTCTTAAGTGTCTTCCTTAATATTTTTGAAAATCAGATAAAAGGATGTAAAGTATATGGGATTACACATAAAAAAAATATTTGACTAAAAATGAAGTGTCTCTTGCCCATTGACAAATACTGTGAAAGCATAACTCACCACGTCCTCATTGCAATTTCTGTTCAAATGACAAAATATAAACTGTATAATCCATGATTGTCCCATCTTTTTCCAATGTTTTAAATATCATAACACTTGTTCTCCAGTTTTTGTAAGCTGGTCACTAAAAGAGAAAGTAGTTATTAAATGTACAACTTGCACCTTTATGAGCACTAAAATATCCAACCAAAACCAAACTTAAACTTCTAACTGGACTACTGTCAAGTATAGTTATTAATGTCATTCCTGCTCCGGTGACTCTCCTGCTACGGCGGTCAGCATCCTTAAACTACTAGCTACCGTTGCCTTGCCATTAAACAGTCCCCGACTGCAGGGCCATAGCTACAGGATTCGGGGCCCCCTGAAAAAATATTGATGTGGGCCCCTACCAACCTCATCATATACTGCTGAATATAAGAACATAGTTAGGAAATGGAAGACCACAGGCACAGTTCTTGTTCAGACCAGAAGTGGGAGGTCAAGTAAAATATTGAAGGCAAAGGATGGTGAGAACGGTCAAAAACAGCCCACAGACCACCTCCAAAGACTTACAACATCATCTTGCTGCAGTTGGTGTCACTGTGCATCGTT
>JACXGM010031885.1:0-12819 GCA_016801145.1 Umbra pygmaea
GAGACTGTATGAAGCCTACCAACGTAGTAATCTAGGCATGTAAAATCGATCTTCACACTCTGATACCGATCAACCAATGGGAAAAAGGTGACACCGTGACATGCTTTGATTGACAGCCTCCTCATTAGCTTAAGGATCTGGAAATACAGAAATAAATATATACGGAAATAAATAAATACAAAAATAAAAGAATATGGAAATAAATTAATATAAAAATGTATAAAAACTGAAATAAATGATCACGGAAATAAATAAATAAATAGGGAAATAATATTGATTAATACATGTATAATTTTATATTTTTCAATTTTTATGTCTATTTTTATGTATTAATATTTTTATTGATGCATATATTTATTTATTTATTTATTTCTTATTTTGGCAGACTTGGTCCTCCATATTGAAGGATCATCCAGGTTGTAATCTGAAATAAGATACAGACTAAAGTAAATTCTAAAATAGTTTGAGCTAAAGTAATACAATAGCATAGATTAGGAAATGGGTACAAAATATGCACTTGTTTGGATATCCTAGTTATCCCATTTGAATCCCTAATAGGGCCTATGTCCACCAAACACGTTGAACGCATTGCGTTGCGCCAAAAATCATTCAAGCTGGCTTTTCACCAAATGCGTCGACTCCCGTTGCATTACGCCGGATGTCATTCATTGTCAATGGGGTAGTCCGAACTTCTCCGTTGGGACTGCCGCTCTGGAATCACACATTGATATATAAATCACAGGGTGAGCATCCGGTTTGGCGAATTGACTCAAATGAGGAAGTGCATTAAACCTGCATTCTATCTGAATTCCATCTGGGGGCGATATGTCTGGTTGCAAAAGAGCGCGGTTTCTGTAATAGTTTATGAGAATGAGAGACATGATATACTTGATTTATTACCTCAGTAAACATTTTCATAATGAGTATATGGTCTCAATCGCTATCGATAAAGCAAAGGGGCGTTTAGGGCGTGGCTATGGCGTTCATTTGTAGGACAAGACACTCAAAGGAGTTGGCAGTTCAGTTTTTCCGGTAAGTAACATTACATTTTGTTTTACATCTTGTTTTTATACTGTTTTTCATTAGTATCCCAATTAATATAAGTTAGCTAGCTATTACTCCTCCCTCTCGTCTAAAATCGTCACATCCCCAACCAAGATGTCTGCGCTCGTAACGGCAAATTCGATGACCCAAATAATCTCTTCACACAATGGGTGACGTCACACATGGCTCCATCCAGTAATTATACAATCTATGTCTGGAATGCGTTGCGTTCTGTGTCCTGCATGCATTAAATATTTTCAACTCTTGCGGCATTTGTCTGCTCCTCCATTCAGGGGTATTGAACTCTACTGCTACGGGTTCCGGAGCTTGCTGGTTTTCTGTTCTACCTCAACATTATGGACTCACCTGGTGTCCCAGGTCTAAATAAATCCTAGATTAGAGGGTTGCAATGAAAAGTGGAGTGGATCTGGCTTCGAGGTCCAGAGTTGAGTATGAGGGTACCTTCCACAGCCTTGCAAAGCATATGTGCAACCAATACGTGCAACCAATATACGTTCCGCCGGAAGTCATTCATTGTCAATGGAGCAATCTGCAAGGATGCGTTTGCCTTGTGATGCAGTGCGATGGGTGTTTTGCATACGTTCAAATTATTCAACTTGTGTGTTGCGACACCGTGCCATTGTACAACCGGAAGTTGATGTTCCCAATGGAACGAGTAGCACAACACAATAGTAACGGTCTTGCCTTGCGGAAGCACATGTGCGTCAAGTCCACACTATAAAAAGTCACATGCACTAAACTCTGACCTGTTTAGTGGACATCCTGCCTAACCCTCGGGTCAGATCAATTGCAGCAGTGCATCATAGATGCTTAAACCTTCACATAGCCATGCAACAATCATTTCGGCCTGCATTCACTGTACACCGGAACGCGATGGAGGAACAAATATTTAATTCCATTCTCTGCAAGACCTTGTTTGTATGACACGTTTACCGATAGCTACAGAGTCAACAATAATAAACATGGAACTCACTAGCCTGCTGGCTTCTCGAAATCCACTCTACAGACTTTGGCTGTTGGCAACTGGTCTGACTGGGGCTTTACTTGTGCGTTGCATTAATGTTGCAGTGGTACAACCGGAAGTTTTGAAAAAAAATTAAATAGACACAAACTACACTGATCAGCCACTGACCCATCGAGGCATGGACTCCACTAGACCTCTGAAGGTGTGCCGTGGTATCTTGCACCAAGACGTTAGCTGCACATCCTTTAAGTCCTGGAAGTTGTGAGATGGAGCCTCCATGGATTGGACTTGTTTGTCCAGCACATCCAACAGATGCTCGATCGGATTGAGAACTGTGGAATTTGGAAGCCAACTCAACACATTGAACTTGTTGTTGTGTTCTTCAAACCATTCCTGAACCATTTTTGCTTTGTGGAAGGGCCCATTATCCTGCTGAAAGAGGTCAATGCCATCAGGGAATACCCGTTTCCATGAAAGGGTGCACATGGTTTGCAACAGTGCTTGGGTAACATCCACATGACTGGGAGAACACAAGGTTTCCCAGCAGAACTTTGCCCAAAGCCTCACACTGCGTCCGCCGGCTTGCCTTCCTCCCACAGTGCATCTTGGTGCCATGTGTTTCACAGGTAAGCCATGCACACGTACCCGGCCATCCATGCACTGATTCATCAGACTAGGACACCTTCTTAGATTGCTCCGTGGTCCAGTTCTGATGCTCATGTGCCCATTGTAGGCACTTTTGCCAGTGGACAGGGGTCAGCAGCTGCAGCTACGCAGCCCCATATGCAACAAAATATTGTGCACTGTGTGTTCTGACACCTTTCTATCAGAACAAGCATGACGTTTCTCAGACATTTGAGCTTCTGTAGCTTGTCTGTTGGATCGGACCACACTGACCAGCTTTCACTCCCCACATGCATCAATGAGCCTTGGCAACCCATTTCCCTGTCACTGGTTCACCGGTTTTCCTTCCTTAGACCACTTTTGACAGGTACTGACTACTGCAGACCAGGAACACCCCTGAAGAACTGCTGTTTTGGATATGCTCTGACCCAGTTGTTTAGCTATTACAATTTGGTCTTTGTCAAGGTTGCTGAAATCAATGCCCAGTTTTCCTGCTTCTAACACATACATTTTGAGGATAAAATGTTAACTTGCTGCCTAATATATCCCACCCATGGACAGGTGCCATGAGAACAAGATAATCAGTGTCTAGTGGACATAGGGCAAATAGAAATATGAGATAATGCATGCAGAAACATTTGTGAATTGACCCTCTAGGTATGATTGGCATGTACAGTAAGTGCCTATGTCCACCAGACCGGTCAAATGGAAGTCATTCAAGAACATTTGCAACCAATGCAGTGAAATATGCACAACAGCTCCACAAAAAATAACAAATAATAATTTCTGATGTGTCATAGGGTGTAATGGTGGACCAGACATGTCAGAATAAAGCACAGATTATTTTCAATGGAGCTGTCGTGCACATATTACTGTATTTGGTTGCACATTCTTTCACATTGGCTGTCAGACTCATTGGAATGTTTTTTGCCAGTTCAATTGTGACACTGTGTTTAAATTACTGAGCTCTAGGTGTTTATTTGTGTCTTTTTCAGAACTTCTGCAACGGTACTGCAACGCACAAGTTGAAAATGCTGAATGCATGCGGTACACCGATCACATCCTTAGACCTTTGCGGACTGCTCCATTGACAATGAATGACTGCTCACTTTGTTCAACAATTTCTTCCTTTTCTCACTTTCTGCGGGGAAGCCAAACATCCTCACCCCCTTCTCTGAGCGGTTGGTGCACCCCCATGCCACGCATCCAACTATTGTACAAGACGCTGGTGACAAGAAAGACATGAGCATATGCCCAATAATTGCTCCATTAAAATATTAAAGCTTTAATAACTCCATTGCCTATTTGTTTACAGGAATAACTCAATTACTGAATTTCCATGGCTAAAAACAAAAAACAATTAATTGTGTTAAGGCTGCACAACTAATACATACACTTACACACATCTTTATTATTATTTTGGCTGCCACAATGAAGAGTAGAAAGTAAAAGTAACAAATCACTGGGGAGCAGGGCTGTCATGAACATGACATTCTAATTAAATTAATTGTTTTATCTACGGTGTAAGATAATCTAATAATTATCTTTATTTATGGTGCCGTACAGGACTTTTTGCTCTATTTGGATTTGATCCCAGCTTTAGTTTCTCTGCATCAACTACAGCACACATGAAACTACCTGTACCAAAAAATACGCAACACTATGCATACAATTTGTGGAACTATAAGCGCACAACTTCAATGTATCACACTATCAACATACGGTTCAAGAAACTGACAAAGATATGTATGTCCCTCCGCTCAGAATCTATATCTTTCATAAAGATGCTCATCAGAGAAAGCCAACAGGTATTGTTGGTCTCTAAATATTCTTGCTTTTCAGAGACCCTTTCACTTTCCATGCACCTAGGTCCACGAGATCTTCTAAAGGTGCCAGCACATGGTACTGTATGTAGTATCAGTTTCTCCCCATGCAAGGTAAGGCACAAGGCATTGTAATAGAAACTCAAATAGACAGAACACAAATCCTCCCCCACTTTGGTTCATGGAATGATATGACCACAGACTGTAATCCCATTGGTTGCCATACTGTAGGTCAGTGCTATCTGGGCCAAAGTTCAAATCATTCAGCTGCTCCCCAATATGTTCGAGAGGTGCGCATCGCTTTGCAGTGGTGTAGGAGAGCGCAGCTACATCACTCATTGAAATTGAGTTGGGTTTCTTAAGAATGGTGATGCCATTTTCAATACAGAATTGATTGGTCAGTAGGCAGTGCTTATATTCGTGTTAATCTGTTATGTCAAATTTACCCTGCTCCGGAGCAGGTTAGTTGTGCAGCATAAGATACCATGTCGATGTAACCCATTAAAAGGTGGACCACCATCATCATAGTGTTTCAATATGCATACTATGCATACTATATAGTATGGCAGACTACGACAAGACACTGAAAACCCAGGGTTCAACCTGAAGTTAGCTCACTAACCCCAAATCCTGCTTCATAGGACAGATGTGCAGTTGTGATAGCATCATGTTGTGGGGAAGTGTCCAAATCCTGCTTCGTAGTGTAGATGTGCATTGTGATAGCATCATGTTGTGGGGAAGCGTCTAATAAGCAGGAACTGGGCATCTACTGGTAGTTCAAATTGATGAAAATATTGTAAAACAAATAGAGAGAAGATATTTCAGATAACTTTTTTATTTTATCAATGGTTATGCATTTAACTGGTCACTACTCGTAATCAGCAAAACATCAGTTGCAAATTGTATGAATTATTGACAAATTGTCATATCTTAATTGGATTTGGATTTGACAAAATAGAGTGTCAGATGAAAATGACATTTTCTGACATAAATCTGTGTGATGTTTAAATGTGATCCATTTTGATGTACACATTTTCTTTTTTATGACTATATTATACATATAAGGTCAGAAGAATTTAACTCATACTAGTTTTTATAGAATATATTGCAAATATATGCAACAGTTTGTTCCATATTTATATGGATAATACAAAATAATGTGAAGCAAGTATATTTTGATGGTTATGCTGCTATTGTGTGCTCAGTACGCTTCGAATGAGCTCATGTTGAGAATCATAAGGCAACGTGTGTTGAAAGCCACATGATTGCTATATTACTAGATTATTGACTTGAAAATGGCCTTCCCTCTATTCCTGTTTATTATGGGCATATTTGTTTCCTGCCTTACTCCCTGGCCTAAAACGCCTATCAGGGTGCATGATGAATAAGAGATACTGAAACTGATTGCTAACAATATTATATCTTATAATGCGCTGTGAACTGCAGAGGTTCTCAGCCTCATAAACATTTATAAGACCCTGCATCACAACGAGAACTGGACAAATTGTTAAAATCTGCTTGCCCAGGGGAAAATGTTTAACTCACAAACACAATATTGCATGCCTGTGAGATCTCTGTTTTGCTAATGCAGTGCAACACAAACCAATAAAAAGCTGCTTGCAAATCACATTCATTCATAACCCTTCTATGGAATCTTAAAGGACATTTAACACACACCTTCTTGTTCCCAATATTCTGAGCAAGTTATGCGACTACCCATTGTATTCATCAATATACAGTTTACTTATTAATTTTGTGCAAGTGCAGTAAATGTTATGGTTGGATGAATAGTAAATGTATGAAGAGTAGATTGATTATCACCAGTCCAGAAGAGACAGTATTTAATCACTTCACAGTACTACTGTATGATGACTGATGAAGACTGTGCACCATAATCACCTGCAAGTTCAATAGATTGTGTAAGGAGTTCAGATTATTAGGCGGATGCCTCAGTGATTTTTATGGTTTTCCTTTAAGATTTTCATCATGATTTGGAACCATCCTATAGAATTCTTATTGGATTTTTAATACTAGATGAATCAGAACAAATCCTACGGGATACATTTTCTCTTACATGATAACAATAGTAAATAATAATCATATACAGTAGAATGTTTCCAAACCACAATTAAGAATCATTTTTGTGTGTGTCACAGACTGAACTGAACAATGGCTTTCCAAATTTACAATAGATTTAAATAGAATCTGATACATGCTGAGTAACATTTAATAATAATAATGTAGAAACTAGGGTTTTTGTTTTTTCATTAATTGAAATGGGGGCCTCCATGTTCCACAGTGGTCGAACTCGCTGGCTCACCGCACAACTGAGTTATGGTGGCCAGGGTTAGTTTCCTGAATAAATGAGTGGAGGAACATAATGAAGGCAGATGCTGTGGGGTTCGTTTTTCTGGCATGGTTTGGGTCCACTCGTCCCCTTAGCGGGAAGAGTCATTATTAATCATTAGGTTTCAAGTTTCAAGTTCAGTTTTATTTATCACAAGTACAGTAGATGCAGATGTAATTGCAGGTACAGTGAAATCTTATCCAATGGCTCAGCAATGCAGTTATAATAGTAAAAGAGAAAAAGCAATAGAGAATAAAAAATCTAAAATATGTACAAAATAGATACAAGGGTCACAAAAGGGAATGACCTATATACAGTCTGTACATGTAAACAGTAAATAGCAAATAGTGGGTTGCAGCGGTGTAGCACAAGATCCTGGGCCCTATGCATTGGCAGTCCTGATGGGCCCCTATGTTCCTCAACCACAATATATTCCAAACTTTTCAAGGGCCCTCTCTCCCCTTGGCCCTGGTAATCAGGATTGGTTTTACCCCCAGTCCGACGCCCCTGGTGGGTTGAATAATGAGTACCATCAATATGTTACCAATCATTACAATGTTATTCTGAGTGATCACCTTCCCATGGTGAAACATTTCTATCCTGATGGGAGATGCCTCTTTCAAGACGACAGGGCACTCATCCACAGGACACGAGGGGTCAGTGAATAGTTTGAGGAGTATGAAAATGATGTGAAGGAAATGCTATGACCCATCTAAATCTCAACACAATTGAACACCTTTGGGAGAGTTTGGACTGACGTGTTAGACAGCACTCTCCATCACCATCATCTTTACACCAAATGTGGGAATATCTTTTGGAAGAATGGTGATCAATCCCTCCCATAGAGTTCCAGAGACTTTGAGAAATGATGCTGAGTCACATTGAGACAGCAAAAGAGCTCTTGTACTGACATGTTGGTCATTATACCATGTTACTGAGCTTCATACAGGGATGCCACATGATACAACACAGCGCATTCGACAGAAATGCTATTCCAGTTGTTACATGTTTGTGTTGTCTTGAGAACTGAACCCACCTAATGCTTGTGCAAACATCAGGCAAACTGCAATGTTTTACATGTGTTAATATTCACAAGTGTTATATAAATGTAGACATATGCCTTACACAAAGGTAGAGCGCGACTGTACACGTGGGAATGGATATTGATGTGCAGTTTACAGTTTAGCAGAACACACATCACTGATGTCCTCTTCATCCAATGCTGCCACTGGTTCTTCAAGAAACATCTCACAGAGATTGTGAAGGACACGACAGGCAATTACAATATTTTTATGAAAAATAATAATAGAAGAGGCCTACCTCTGAGAGGAGAGCTACACTTTCAGAACCAAGAAAAAGCTTAGTTTGTTAGAACACTGTCATCAAACACGCTTGATGTCTGTGAACCTGGAATATAAATTTTTATAATTTTCAACGTCACACTATACTGGCATTACTTTTTACCAACAGAGAATTATGACCAACTTGAACAGGCCATTGCTACTGTAGCATTCTAAATCATTCTAGGTTTGGTTAAACACTGCTGTAACTATAAACATGTTAACATTTTTTACTTTGAACCTGTAGAATCATTGAACGCCATCCCTTCCAATTTAAATAATCTGTGCTGACATTTTAAAGCTCTTGATCCAGTTGACTTCAGTGGACTTGTCAAAATTTTCCCACCAGTAACAAGAACCATTCATATCTGATGAGTGGGTAATGCTGGTTGTGAACGTAGCATTACTTATGGCTCTTCTTTCCATTTAAACTACAAACCTATTAATCTGGCACATTAAAAATTATTTCATAGGCACCAGCAGTGGTTGTCTATGAAATGCCCTGTTTGTTTCCAAGTAAACAATTTAGTGCGTTTACACTTCTATGGATTAATGGCAGATCACAACAGTCTGAGAGATGCATATACTGACACCTACCTGTCCATTTACAGTATTTCCGGGGCAATGTTTTGACCAAGGGCTGTGCACGCATTTGTGTTGGCTTGCGCGTCATGGCTCCGATGCAATGATAGTTTCAGATAGCTGGTGTAAACACAAAGGTGCATTTACATATATGTTAATCCAATCTAGATTAACAAGAATCTATCGTAGTGTAAAAAGGCCCTTAGTGTCCGCCTTCTAGCGAGTATATGGTAGCTTTCAGTTAAATCCAATGTAGCCTAATGCTGCATTCCAGACACAACAATAGCTGACCTATGCCTAATGACGTTAACGTTAGCTAGCGGCTACATAACGTTGACGTCAGCTAGCAATAGCTGATACTAGCAATTTGTAGTCAGCAACCTATTTTGGGCTTCATTTAAAAACATAACCTATAGTAGTACACAATCGTATGTGTATTGTTTTGATTACAATGTGAGGAATTACTATACGTTGCCTATTTATGTCGAATTATTTCTATTTCACACCGTTAATCACCGGTGTCTGTACAGCATCAAAGGGGGTCGCCATTGTTGTTTATGTGTGTGTGACGTCAAACTGTAACTGGGAGTACAACAATCTGGTACGAGTTCATGAGTAGTAAGTTACGGGATTGACTGCCGTTCCAGGGCACTTTCATGGGTAGAAGGTTGTGAAAACATGAGTTACGGGTTGCCTGGAATGCACCATAAGCCTGTGGCCTAGTTAACTTCTGTATTTACTGTACCTAGTAAAGTTCACAACCGTTCACAAAATCGTGTTGAAGAAATTTATGTTTTTTTAATTGTGAAAAAATAGGTGTTTGATGGCTGGAGTGTCTCTTTAATTACAATCGTGGTCAAAGGTTTTGAGCATGGCAGAAGTATTGGTCTGCACAAAGTTTGCTGCTTCAGTGTTCTTAGATCTTTTTGTCAGTAGTTACAAGGGATGGACTGGGACAAAAATTTGGCTTTGGATGGAGCGGCCGGCGGAGGGTGACGCACACTCGCGTGTACTGTGTACTCTGTCACTTCCAGTTCCCGTCATTCACTCTGGGTTTCTCCTCATCTAAATATAGAGGAACTCTCTCTTTCTCTATTTGACGGCCAGGCCAAAGCGCAGTGTTGCGCTCCTGCGGATGCAACAGCCAGTCCATTTCAGCCTATTGTCACCTGTTTTAACATGTCCAGGACTGTAACTGGCCGACTTTGTAATTTATTGCAATTCATCTGATGATCACTCTTCATGACATTCTGGAGTATATGCTAATTGCTATCATCAACACTGAGGCAGTAAACTTTATGAAAATTAGTATTTGTGCCATTCTCAAAAACTTTGACCGCGACTGTACATGTTCCAAAATAATACACTTCCCCTTTCAGATGTGTGTCAGAAATTAAAATACATAAAATAAAACATTATCTTAAAAATATTCTATATTTCACATGTATCCTAAATGCATCCATTTGTTTTATGTATTCATGTTGGGGAAAGGTGAAAAATAACTTAAAAATAGCGGAAAGCGTTCTTTACTCCTAACCTGGCGCCCTGACTCCCTTTTAAAAAAGTTGGCTATGGGTTTTTCTGTCTCAATTTAACAGCTGGATATACATTTAATACAGATCATCACAAAAAAGCTTGCAAGATGACAAATGTTTAATTTTCTTCTGGGTTCCATGTTGTCGATTAGGGCTAAAGGCTTATATGAAGCCATCAGTTAAATCTGAAGATTACGTGAAAAGTAACATGGTCCGTAGGGTCAGGCCCAGTGACTCACAAGCCGACCATGACTTGGCAACGTCTTTGTTACATACTGAGATTATTAAAAAGATGTCCCCTGGCAACTCATTATACCATCAGCTCAGGCCATTCTCTCCCCCAGCCTTTAATTAAATTTGAATTATTACAAAAATAAAGAAGAATCAACAGCTACATGACTGCCAGCTAGTCTTGTATTGCGCCAGCAGGCAGGTGCCTTATATTTTCCATTTGTTCCTATTTCCTATTCTCCTGTTCATCCATAGAAAATTCTTATGCTTGCTGTCATCTGCCATGTTGTTCTCACTTCCTCTTCTTGCTCCAAGTACATGAAAATGTTTATTTGCATGTGGGTTGCTGGAATCTAGTAGGAGCACATACAAACCATCCATCAGTACAATCCTAATCATGCATTCTCCTTAACGAGAGGACAAATAAAGTATTTTGAAGAAGAATACTAAACACAAAAGAACAAAGTCTACAAGGCTAAATGGTGACAGTTTTGTACTGACTATTGTATACAGAACATTACTCAAGATAGTGCTTTGAATGTCATTTTGTCTTGTTGTGTAAAACATTCAAAATTTGAAGGGAAAAAGCAATGCATTTGGCTCATTCACATTAACAAATTGACAGTTTATTTAATTGATAAATAAATCATTGTTACAACTTATCATCTGACTGATGGGAAAAGCTGCCAGAGAAAAGATGGAACATTGCAAAGCCAAATAAGATGTTGTCAATACAATGTTTCTCTACCTTCCAGAGCAGAAAGAGTGTGGAAACACTGGCTGTCAGGCTTTGTCCCCCAACTAACCCTTTGTAAATGTCTCTTCTATGAAAGACAGTAATTGCAGCAATAGTTGAACACATGCTTTCAACTGCGGTGCATAACAATAATCAACAATGTATTGGCAAAGGTATGTTGATATTTAAAGTTTTCAGAACCTAACTATACCTTTCATTTTTATTTTTATATAATTCAATCTCAACCTTAAATTGAATTACTGTATACTGTAGGTGATTGTTTAATTATTTTAGAGGAAGGTTGTTCTGGGGTAATTCTGTCCATAAGATCTAAATTATGTGACGTGTTGCATAACTACATAATGTTTGCCTCCAGATCATGGGTGCACCAGGAATTTCAGACAACCTGGACCGAAAGCTGACTATAAACTTGACATTAACTGCTAGGTAGTCGGACGGGAATACTTTGCTCTATGGCGACTCTCTGTGTAGGTTGGGGTGACTGTGAATTCAATTGTGGATCTATATTTCACATACACTGTATGTAGCCTTCCACACCTACAGTATGAATATCAACTAAATGCTTTCTATGATAAGCAGTATGATAAGAATTGGAGCAGCTTGGCGATGCATGCTTGGAGGGTTACCATACAGGACTTGCAGAGGACTTGTTGACAAAGACGGTTGTGGAAATGGACATGACTAATTGGGACGGGAGGAAAATAATGGTAAAAATAAAATAAAGACATTGGAAACAGTGAATAATTACAATGTATATACAGCAGCTTTTTAGTGATGTTGGCTACAGAAAATGTCATAATAATGTATCAAGCGGTCCTTGGAGTTAACATGGTACAGTACAGCACAGCTTTGGAGAGTTATGTTTTAGTAACCATTAAGGACTCATATCAGGACTTATAAGAAAGCCTTGCTGGAAATCCCGCCTATCCCAGGTGGAGCAACTCGATTGCAGTTTTGACCCGCCCTTTTAAACATTTAAAACATACTTGATTTGCCACAAATAAATCAAACTGGAAATATTTACTTGGGGGTTGTACAAATGTTCTGACAACACTTCAACAATATTTCCAATATATTTGTGGCTTTGCCTGACAACATTAATTACTATTCACTAGTCAGATTTTAAATCAACTCCTGCCTTCATCCATCGACCATTTGAGGAGGTATCTCCCTGCACATCTTGATGGGAATGTATATTACACAGTATCCTCCATTGGGTGAGGTTATAGCACCTTCTTAAAGCTGCTTCTTCTGTATGGCAAGATTTCAATGTCAGTTTTGAAACATAGTGGCGGCAATGACCTAAACAACAAAAATATGACATTTCAACTCAAATGAAGACCAGAAAAAAAGTTTAACACAAGAGTTACTCTTTAAAACCCAATGCTTCGATATATTTCCTTTGCTCAGTATTATTCCTCTTTAAATACTGAAACTGTTAGTGCAGGGAATATATATTTTTTCAAATGTCTTTATTAAGGTTGACAGTAAAATGAACGATAATCACAACAAACACATGCACCCCCGTACACCCCCGCACAACAGAACATC